>OZ024908.1:77877843-77950343 GCA_964017125.1 Flabesymbios commensalis | reverse complement strand
GTCTGTCTGTCTGTCTGTCTGTCTGTCTGTCTGTCTGTCTGTCTGTCTGTCTGTCTGTCTGTCTGTCTGTCTGTCTGTCTGTCTGTCTGTCTGTCTGTCTGTCTGTCTGTCTGTCTGTCTGTCAGCCAAATTTACATAGCGCCTAAATCCTCAGCGAAACGAAGTCAGATGAGCACAAATCATCAGCATGTATTGTTTCATAATCCAGACCAATGCAGGTTCGTCAGCAGGGAACCAGGTCACCATGGAACTATAGGGCGAGAAAGCCACATCAAATAGCTAAGTGAGATTTAAGTAATTTCCGGAATGTTAAAATTGTTTGGGTCTACCATGATTACGTATAGACACTGGTAAAACGTTCCACAACGCTGGAAAGCTTTTGACTCAGTCTCAGTTTTTATACGAGGAACAACAATATATAATCAAATTTATTTGTGGAGCGTAGATATTTTGAGCAGTTTGCAGTTTTTGGCCGGACAATTAAATCAGCGAAATAATTAGGTTGGTTGTCTTTAATGTTCAGAAAGTCAAAATGCGAAATTTAACAGGAAGCCAGTGCAATTGTTTTAATATAGGAAATGAAATAAAATTGTGCACATAGGCTAAACTGGGCCAGGAGAACCTCCTGAAGATGGTGAGATGAATGAGACAGACACATAATTCGAAATTCAAGCCCTGGCGGTCTGAGGCCGAGCACGCTGCCTCTCGGTCACGGAGGCTCCCTACACTATTGAATCTTTACTAGTGTGCGGGGAAGAAACATTTTGTTTCTTTGGAACTTGGAGGTCAGAGCTGGGTTCTAACCCGCGATCATAGATTTTCCAAGCAGGCAGCTTCAACCAGTGCACCTCAGGGCCCCCGTCCCAGCATAGGAAGAGAGCCACCAAAACATGGGGGTTTGGTTATCACTAAAGCAAGGCAGTTCTGAGCGCGTTGAAATTTAGCGATGTATTCTTGTGGAATGTGGGAGTTACATACAATATACCATAATCCAACTTGCTATACAACTGATCAGTGCCACTGCAATTTGTTTGGCGAGAGCTAATTAGGACAGACTTTTCCGTATTGGAAGTAGGTCACGGATAGGATAGAAGCATGACCTACATGTTTTGCCACTATGTTTCGGCTACTGTCAAACACTACACAAAAGTTTTTGGCTGATGTAGATGGATTTTAATCTTGACCTATAATTAAGAACGGGAAATTATTTGAGAATTGTTGTCGTTGAAGTTTGGACATAATGAGAAGAAATACTATTTTATATAATTATCGTAATAATTCGGTATCGCCATGATTATGTTTTAACGTGGACCCTGTCACCCAAGCCGCCACACTCATTAAAATGTCGTTACTTATCTGAAGATTCCTATAGCGTTTGAAGCCGATAAGGACATGTACATTTGAGTATCATCGGCATTCTGATCGTGGTCGAAACTGGATGTTGTAGCGCTTTGTGATTTAGTGTATAAGGTAAAAGCAGTGGGCCCAGCAGGACTGTGGAACTCCAAATGAGAGTTTAACTTCATCTGACAGTGTTCTTCAACTTTTACGAATTGAGGCATATTTTGCTAATAAGAAGAAATTCAAATATGAGCCTGACCATATATAGCATACCAATATGAGAGACTCTTTTGTTAATGAAGCATGGTCAATAGTAGACCAACATTGAACTCGTGACAGGATTTGACGGGTAATTCTCGGGTGAATTAGTTTGCCGATTTCAGCGCTGACACTCGACTATTCTAGAAAATTAGACCAGCTAATGGTAATATTATTGTTATATCCAACACATCACATCTTTCTTGTCGTCTTGTGCACAGTCTCATAGGATGACAATAAGTTGTCAGTATGCACTGTATACACACATGGCACCACCATTTTGAATCTTCATAATGGCCGCCGCAAAATATAAAATTTGAATGTATGGTTTTCTAATATAGCTAGAAGTCTCATTTAAAATTCTAGTCATATGTTCTAAGACTCAAGGAATCTATAAGTGAGACATAAATGAGACAATTTAGGAATTTAGGTTTATTCCTGATATATTACAATGATGATGTAAGCTCTTCGACTGAGGAAATTAGTCCATGGTGATGATCATCCATTATGTGATATATGCACTATAACAGCATGTGATGCTGTATGACTATGCAGCTTATTAAATCAAGGCTCGAGTTGAAAAGAAACATGAATTGAAGATCGGAGAATTATGATGGATGTACTGAGAACACTTTGAACATCAGTCGAAATTTCTGGAACTGATGATGTTTTGTTTTGTTTGTGTGATCTGAAACATACATTCAATTCTGTAATCAAAGGAGAAAACCTTGTTGAATTCAGATGATTAGCGAATACGAACACATACATATAAATTTATTATATGTCGAGAATGACATGTTTTTTATAGTAAGACATGGTTTTCCGTTCCCGGCGGTAGCAGGTTCGGGTTCCGCTGCGTCCGATATATTTCCTTGGTGCACACATATGCTGAGACCCAAACCAAACTGTGCAAAGTCATATGTTTAATGACAACCGAAGCGCATATCCGATTCGTGCTGCATCTAAAAACGATAAAAAAAAATAATTAATAATGTAACCGGCCATTAAAACCTTAAAAGCTATAATGAAGCTATATTAGCGGATCATGGGTGTATATACCATAATTGGACATCCATCATGTCAGTTTCGTTGATTTTGTAGCAAAAAATATCAAGATGATTTTCATTCCTAAATGGGCTCACTATTGATAAAAATTAACAAAGGAAATGATGTAGGTGCAAGAAACTCTCTGTGGGTTTGACAAAATATAAAAAAATAAAAAATAATCTAGCTTAAACTTCAGTTTTTTGCTATTTTCACATGCATATGTCCTCTGTGGCACCACCATCTGATAGTTTCCACTACACTGCATCTATCAAATGCAGCATAAAAATTCTACCAGTATATATAGGGACACCTTAATTATAGCTTTAGATAGGGTTTTATGTATACCGCTTTATACGAAGTTGGCGATATTTGGTCAGATTATTAGTTTCGGCGTCATTGCATCTACTATTTGTCCTGCATAGTAACTCTGTACATAATGGTTGTGACAAGTTTGCGCCCACAACCTGCTGCTACAGAATCAGACTCTAAGCACACCACGGCCGGACATGTATTATTTATATATCATACATTAATCAGATTTGGGGCACATCATTCTCATTCCCTGCAGTTTTAAGGCTTCTCCCAAGTCAAAGACCGCAGACGAAATGCATAATTTATTATTTAAGTTGTTTTTAATATTCATTTACTTTCGATTACTGTTATAACATGCATAAGGTACAAAACTGTATTCTATAACTGGATACACAACAAGGCATGCTGACACTTTTCTCAGTTGCTAACCCTTCAGATTACATTAACGTTCGACCTCGGAGATGTATGTAGCCTTGTGATAGGGGAGATAATAATCCTATACATTCATATATTCATCCGTAAGGCCCTGGTGTGATACCCTGGTAAATAGATACAGACAGGGCATTGGATTAGATTATATGGACAGACTAAATATATCCCATAGTTCACGATATTCTGGGAGGAATATAACTACAGACGGTGAACACAACCAGATGTGTATATTTAGCACTGTTGGTTTAATAAGCATCAAGTGTTCATTCACAAACATGGATAAATTCGTGACTTAAAAATAACAAGTGAAGGACGTGTATTTTTGACCCGACTTAATTTTTTCTGAAGGGTCTCTAACTGTTAAATAATTTGGCTCCTACTTGTACCTCTGTTATATTTGAATGATAATGGCCATATCTTGATAAGGTTATATGTTCCGATGATCCTTTTTTAAGAAGGTCCTATATTCAGAAGGTCCTATGTTCAGAAATATATGTTCAGAGGGTCTTAAGTTCGGAATTTCCTGTAATAATTATATTTAGAAAGTCCTTTATTCAGAAGATCATATAAAGCGTACTGTACAAAATCATCAATCTCACAGAGGGTGATATTGAGTGATGTCCGGGAGTGATTTAGAAATGTCACAATCTGATGTGGTCTGTGGCAATATTTTTCTGATGAATGTTGCCTAAGTGGTATGTTGTCATAGTGGCATCAGTGAATTGGCTTTAGTACCACTACTACATATACCACAGGTAAAAATTCAAGATGTTAACGCTGGATGTTAAAAAACACCTCAGCCTCTAAAAAGTTTTTAATCGATTTGGAACTCGTCTACGTGACACACCTACAATAAATCACAGAATGTTTGAAAAAATGCGGCTTAAAGGTAACTTTTACGGGCGTCGAAATGAAAATAGGCAGTGTGACTTATTCCTGCCATTAATTCCTGAATTGTGTCTCATCTTGTCAGAGCTATCATTGAAATACACATGTGGTATAAATTTCAGAGCGATATTCATCGATGTTGGATAAAACAGATGTGTTTTTAAAGTTTTGGGATGTACCATTGTGTCCCAAATACACTTTTCTACGATTCAAATCGCTGAATTAGCATGAGTGTATAATTATAGCCTCTGGCAAGATGTATGATAAACGATTGAAATCATTGTAGTCCATGCATCCACAATGAATAATGCAACATGTTACAAATTATCCCGGATTATGATAATAATACTGATAAAATAGATAGGTATTATTAAAACTTTAGGCTTATCTAGGCCTAATCTACAGTGCATGGGTACCGTTATAAATGCTTTGCTCGCATCCCTTGTAATCATCATTCTACTCTGTTTAGCACACCGTTACCACCATGGCTCTGTATCCAGGCTACCTCCATGACTATCGTCAATTATTAGAAAGATCTGTATCACATTCAAATGCTGTTATGTTTTTGGAAAATCAAGTTGATGCATGGGATTTGAATAGCGTGAAACACTATCTCAGTATTGGCAGCTGTAAGTTTTTATGTGTACGATTATAAATCCATTTTGCATTGAAAACCCTCTGTGTGGATGGAGGTCGGTGTCATCTGATACATCTACAGGAGGCTGTCTGGACCAGTTCAGCTATGTGCGCAATACTTAGCTACAACCCACTTATTGATTAATTCGAGCTTCGCGCAACTATTTTCAATTATTTTTATTTTTTAATTATTGTCATCTCTCACTGCTACCTGTTCAAAGATATATATTTAGATGTCATTACAAGCTTTGAACATATATAGATACAAAACAATACGAACACGAACGATACGAATAATCAGCGGTCTACAAAAGATATAATGTAATTTACAGTGTACTTGAAACTTTCGATGCGATATATCTTGTTTTATATAACTGTGTAAACACATCAATATTGTTTTTTATGTGAAGGCATAATAGCAGACACTCTAATCAATACAAATTTATCTTTGTGGTGGTGTTTACTGGTTAATTAACTAGAGTTTATCGGTTCAGATACGAGCTTCACTATCTCAAATTATACAAAAGATGAGTAGGCCTATGTATTTACATAGGAGCCTAAGCAGACATGGACTTTAACCCTTTCACCACTGAAGTCCGTTTTTATGTGCTGAATGCGATGGCATTCAGCACATAAAACGGGCTTCAGTGGTGAAAGGGTTAAAGCTGCATGTGCACCACGGTCTGGTAACACACTGTGGTATACTTTGGATATCACTCTAAGGTCAAATTATGATTCTCATTTTGCGATCATGGATGATGTAAGCATACAAGCTATAATTTAAAGCTGTTGTAAAAGTTTTATTTCAACCGATGTTTTAGCTGAAGGAACATTCGACCGTGAAATAATCAGCAAATATATGCCCCATCTGGAAACGTACGAAGCTGTTGACATAGACACAGAAGCTATTAATCACTTAAAGGATTCCACATCAGAGTATAAGGTACTGTATTACAAAACTGACCCTATGTCTCCTATGCTCATATAAATTGAAAAAATGTCATTGTGTTTACTTTTCAAACTAAACACGGCAACTATAATGTGACATCCATTTCAATATTTGAAGTTGATGCTCAGATCAATTTTGTTAAGTATTTGGCTGTTCTCCTTTAAATGTATACAGCATATAGAACCCGCCTGTACGGTCTAGTGATGTGATCCTGTCAGCAGCGTCGACAGGGTGAGTAATGTGTAAATTGCAACAGTAATTCACATCTGAAGATGATCTTGGTGAAATAAGCGTCGGTCGTCCTTAACGCATTCTGCGCCAATTTGAATACTTACACTTTCATCCATTTGCTACCGCGAGCAACAACAGCAAGTGCAAATAATACATACATATATAAGTATCTAATTCTAGGCAAAATACTTTCATTTATCGATTAGAACATGTATATTCATGTTCAGTGAAAATACTAAGACGATACAGTTTTTTCAAATAATTTCTGATAGAATATGATAGAAAACACTGACATCAATCTCGTTGTTAAAGTGTTTTTCTTTTTTCTTTTACCAGGTGGTGGCGCATTGTTTAAGTGCTGAAGATTGGACTGGACCAGAGAACCAGGTTGACGTGATTAGCCTTATACACTGTCTGTACCATGTGGTAGATTTACCCGGACTCCTCAACAGCTGCATGGCGTGGCTGAAGCCAGGAGGCCGCATCCTGATCATTATAGTGGACGAAAATGCAGTTGAGAAGGATTTACGAAGTAGGTATCACAGCTCAGTATGCCTGAGTGAACACGTTACATAAGGTCCACCGTTAACCCTTAAAACGCGGAAATATTTTTGTATAAACTATGGAGACCAAGGGGGTTTTCAATTTGAAATCATCATACATTTCTTAGTTAGCAATTTCTGATTCATTTCAATACCTATGGTATGGGTCTAAGACTAGTATAAATATTTGACTTCTTTCAGTGCGGGACCGTCCTGACGACTACTACAGACGTAAGATTCTGACGTATAAACAGGGTCCCCGCGTTGATAAGGTTAAAGCGCTACAATATTTTGATGTAAACTAACAGACCAATGCGGGTGTTTTTAATTTTAAATCATCATAAATGTCTTCAGCTATTCAAGCTTCATTTTAATACATTATCATGGGTCTAAAAATATTTTACTTTTCCAGCGCGGGGAAAGCCGGTCCCAGCGCTGAATAGGTTAAATCGTGTTAGTAATTATTTCCCACAATATGTGTTATTTGATGTCTTTTATGGGAATTTTTACATACAACATTCTAGATTGTTTTTTTTATGTCTATGTTTCAGTGTAATAATTTTATTGTAGACGTCTATATTTTGCTTTACAGTTTTTTATTAGCAATCGAACATTAAATTTACGGCTAAAGCATACGTCATAATCATGGTACATACTTCTATTGATAAATTGTTATCATATCATAACAACACGAGCAGGTATATGCTTACATGATATACTATCACGATATAACAGTTTCACTATTACCGGAAATGCCTAACCTGTTGATTTTAGACAGTAAGCTGACCAAATTTATACATTTCTGCTATAACATACTACATTGGTTTAAAAACATGTATTTTCTGAATAGAACAATACAATTATATTATATACTATTACTGGAATTGAGTGTCACTTCGTCAAGTGTTAGTTATTTTATCATATGATTGAGTAGTAAACGCTACCATCAAATATTTTATTATATATTATTATAGGAATTGAATTTCACTATCAAAGAGTTCGTGATTGGATCAAGTCAAGAAATGACAAAAATGAAGGTAAAATGTTATCTTCAGCTTATATAAGTTACATAATGTATATTGGCGACAACAACTGTATATAAAGGCGTTAGATAAGGCGACGCTTCAAATTATTCGGAAAGCAGCACCAATCATTTCTCCGGGAATAAAATAATAATATTTTAATTACTGGAAGCACACGTACTGTATTGTCCATATCAATAGTAGTATGATAATATGTATTTCAGAATATCGCATTGAAGGAACACACAACATGGTGGGTATGGAACATAGTACTGCTAATATTTTGATGCGAAGACAATTGAATGAAGAGGAGGTAATCAACATAATACATGATATAGTTGCATTGTAAATCATTCTGATATTATGAAGGTCTGCTGTTAGTAAAGTTATTTCATTGGAATTTTCACTCACTTGAAGTTGTGTCTCGCTCACAAGATTCACAAACGTCAAGTGAGTGGAAAAGATTTATAATTGACAAAATAGAAGTCTACGATTTTGAAATCTTGCTCATTGATGTCACATTTTATCTTTAACATTTTCAAAAGCTGGTATTTAATGGTATTTAATGTGATAATAAAAAATAAAAATATATATATATGCCTAATCGATTACGATTTTTAATTTTTGTTTTGATACAACGTTTTATCTTTGACATGTTAAAAGCTGGTATTTCATGTACTACTAAAAAAAAAAAAAAACGAATGTAATCGTGACCGACGGTTAAAGGGTTAACATAATGCGAACCAATGTATTTTTTTATTATTTTGTCTTCATTTCCAGGCGAAAGAGGTGACTGAGAGCATTACTAAACATTATGATGACTTGACTCTGCTCCCGTGCTCTGATTATTTCTGGATGATTCAGAAAACAACATTACCATAACAATGCTAATAATTGTTATTTACATCACTATATAAGATATGCCTAGTGAGTGATGTGATTACATTTATAGATAGAAGACAAACACATTTGAATTCAGCGTGTATTAATGTTTTATTTATTCATCTTCAATGTGGAAAGCATGCAAAAATACAGCATGCAAAAATACAGTTGCAACAATTTAACATTCAACACACATAGAATGATAACTTTTTAATTAATATCTCAAATCACACAACACAAGTTATATTTACAGTCGTATGCCTACAGTGAAATTCAATACATGATATTGACAATAAGACTATATATCATATTGATCTATAATGGTTGTATATTGTTGAATTTTTGGTGACATATCATTGCATCATATCACTGCTAGTTGCTGGAATTCTTAAATAAATAAAACTTTTCCTCGTATATCTGTATTGATTTTTTTCACATGTTGACATTTCAATCCACTCAATGTAAACACTGATTTGTCATTCATGTTAGTTCATCCACTCTACTGATGATTAAATAACTTGGTGAGGCAATAGGTTGAAATGATTAAAAATTAAATGTCGCTCAACTTCCACTTGGTAGTATACTAGTCCTATGGTGGCCACCTACCATATGTTTTAATTCCGGTTACGGCATTTTGTTTATGGTCAAAACTGATTGTACTTTTGTCCGGTATACCTCTGGGCACATTTTGTAATCTTGCAGGTGTGTGCTGGAGAAAATATGTCGTTTTAGTGCAAAAAACACATATAAAAAATATATATATTAAAAATAGTAACGACGAAGAGTAGACATAACTGATATTTCGTCAACTCAGCAAAACGTACCCATTGCTATTACGATTTCTCACTTTTACTGCACATGGTATATTTCCAGGTTCTTCCAGCTCTAACAGTACAATGGAGACCGTTATAACTGTCACATATAATTTCTAAAAGTAGATCTGTGTGCGGCATACAAACCCCTTGTATCATTGCTGTACCGCTGTGCGTACACACTACAAACCCCTTGAATCATTGCTGTACCGCTGTGCGTACACACTACAAACGCATTGAATCATTGTTGTGCCGCTGTACGTACACACTACAAACCCCTTGAATCATTGCTGTACCGCTGTGCGTACACACTACAAACCCCTTGAATCATTGCTGTACCGCTGTGCGTACACACTACAAACCCCTTGAATCATTGATGTACCGCTGTGCGTACACATTACAAACCCCTTGAATCATTGCTGTACCGCTGTGCGTACACACTACAAACGCATTGAATCATTGTTGTACCGCTGTGCGCACACACTACAAACGCAATGAATCATTGTTGTACCGCTGTACGTACACACTACAAACCCCCTTGAATCATTGCTGTACCGCTGTTCGTACACACTACAAACGCAATGAATCATTGTTGTACCGCTGTGCGCACACACTACAAACGCAATGAATCATTGCTGTACCGCTGTGCGTACACACTACAAACCCCTTGAATCATTGCTGTATCGCTGTGCGTACACACTACAAATATCATGAATATAGTCTGCCAGATCAGTAAAAAAAAACATAAGAAACCAAATCGAGGTCCTATGGACTATCAGCTAGCTGCTGACACATGGCTCTGACTGTCGTCATCACCTGGCGACTAACTGCTCAGCTACGCAACACAGTGACGTCCAATTAGTGCAAATTAATTAATTTAATAATAACTAGCTATTTATTATTATGACTTGAAAGTTTGATGATGAGATGTAAAATAATAACCCTATAGTGTGTCAAAAAATTATGTATGGACTGTGTGGAAGGCGACTGTGTTTGATCATGTTGAAAATTAGTGAAATAAATGAAGTTTAATTTACATGGTCTGTTTGCATAACACTACTGTGAGACAACGTTATTTCATTAAATCTATAAAAACACTGATAAAAAGATAGACAGTCTTGGTGACTTGACTTGACGCAGAACAGAACGTTTTAGTCTGATGGGCTCGAGCCCATAGCTGAAAGTCTGCTGGTCAATCGCTGACTTGGCCTTTTTTTGATTCTAAAAGATACATTCTATCCTAGCCGGGAGTTAGAGAGCGATTGACAATGTCGGAAGGCCAGGGCAGCCCCCATTCAGCTATCTCAAACAAACAAACAACGCCAAAGTTGTTTTAGTGACGGGCTAGCATCATTGATGACGGGTTAGCATCAATGATGCTTTCCTCACACCGGATCGTCTTATCTGCTTGGTTGGTTGGTTGGTTGGTTGGTTGGTTGGTTGGTTGGTTGGTCATTGGTTGGTTGGTTGGTTGGTTGGTTGGTTGGTTGGTTGGTTGGTTGGTTAGTTGTTTGGCTGGTTGGTTGGTTTGTTTGTTTGTTGGGCCACACCACCTCACACGTCTAGCGAGAATGACTAATAATTTACAAAATTGACATTTTAGGTTTGAAACTTGAGATAAGTCATAGTATTTATATACTCCAGTAGCCAATGTGACATTTCATACTTGGCCTTGCAAAACCACCCCCACCTATAAATAGGTTATGATTAATTTTGGTAGAAGAAGAAGCGTAAATTCAGGATCTGCGTGATGCCCTGCTGACAACATTGAACATTCTTGTTAACTCAAAATGGCGTCCAAGATGGCCATCAAATTACCGCGAATACTTGATTTATAATGTAATATACCTTTACATTTATACTGTAATACCTCTAGATATCGGTATTTTTTACCACTTGAGACGATGGGATTGATTTCGGGGGTGTATATTAACCGCAAACACAATTATTTTCTTATTTTTTTATATATGGTTATTTTTTTGACATGTTTGGTGTCATCTTGAATTTACAAAAAAAGCAATGATGCCAGCAGGTCATCATAATTAAACTAGAACAACTGTGACAAGTGACAATAATAAAGTTTGGACGTATTTTTAAAACTTATTTTTACGAAATTTGCGAATTTGCGACAATTTGTGACGATTTGCGACCATTTGCGACAATTTTCGATCGTTTGCGACCGTTTATGACCTTTAACGCCAATTAATGACATTTTATGATGATTTGAACCTAAGATATGACAAATTGTGAAATCGGCGGCCATCTTTGACGCCATCTTAAATTTATCAAAAAGACCAGGGTGGATTCTTGAGGACTTTCTAAACATTTCCTGTCAGCTTGTTATGATTTTTTTCAGGTGCGAAACCTAATACTCTTGTCCTATAAAGCCGGGCATCGGAGCTCGGAAACTCGTGTTCTAGTTTTAATTCGCGTTTGTTTTGTTTAGAAAATAAGATTTTTAATACAGCAATCTATGCTTTGATTTGATTCAAGTCAGTGTATAAGAGATCAATTTCACTATTTATTTTGTTGTGCTAATTTCAAAGAAGAACGTAAACAATATATAGATGAAAACTATAACATAAGATCTTCAACCCTTTCAAGAACTTTTTAAACAGGTAAATGCCGAAAAACTTAAACACTTGGCCACTTTTGCCAAAATAATCATTTGTAAATTTTAGTAATGACCTTTGTACATATTGTATCTTGTGCAAACGCCTTCCTGGCAATTCAGTGTTGTGTTCTACTAAAAAGACCATCGTAATTAACTACTTGTTAGTTAAAGAGACATATCAGGGAAATATGTATACGCCTAGCTTTAGATGTGTTGTTTATTTAAACAGGACATGACTCTGAAGTCCTGTGTTGACATTTCAATATATGGGATAGACATTGTTTGGAATCACATGGTTAACAGCCCGTTGTTGTGAATTTTGACAAATAATACAGATATAACAAGTTACTGTTGATCTCTGTTTTAAAATAATAACCTCTGTTTATGTTATATGGCTAAAGTTACAAAACGTACATGTATTGAGATATTGTGCGAGCGGTAAAACCTACATGTATACCACAATCATGAAAACTATAAATCTATAAGGTTATCATTAAAATATTTAAACTATATTTTTGTAAACGCTATAAACCTAATAGCATGCAAATGTAAGCCTTTTGTTATATTGTAAATGTAACTGCAATGTACGGTTGAATACACGTGGGTAATTCGTGCGCAAGCTATTGAGATTGTCTAGGTTGACTGAGAATGATAAACCAGAGATAATTGGGCTGATGTACTCATTCGCATCAGTGATCCGGTAAAAAGACAGATAGCTCGAGAGGAGTCCGTATTTAGACACATGATTCAGCAGACTTCTTCTGGAAAATTGCTAGTTTTTTTTTGTTAGCAAGCTCAGTATCAACAGACTAGATCACCAACGTGTTAGGAACCCTCTATAACATCAGCAGGATAGATCCCCACCGCGTTAAGAACCATATATAGTATCAGCAGGATAGATCCCCACCGTGTTAAGAACCATATATAGTATCAGCAGGATAGATCCCCACCGTCTTAAAAATCCTATATAGTATCAGCAGGATAGATCCTCACCGTGGTAAGAACCCTATATAGTATCAGTAGGATATATCCCCTCCAAGTTAAGAACCCTTTATGATATCAGCAGGATAGATCCCCACCGCGCTAAGAACCATATATAGTATCAGCAGGATAGATCCCCTCCAAGTTAAGAACCCTTTATAGTATCAGCAGAATAGATCCCTTCCAAGTTAAGAACCCTTTATAGTATCAACAGGATAGATCCCCTCCAAGTCAAGAACCATGTATAGTATCAGCAGGATAGATCCCCTCCAAGTTAAGAACCCTTTATAGTATCAGCAGGATAAATCCCCTCCAAGTTAAGAACCATATATAGTATCAGCAGGATAGATCCCCTCCAAGTTAAGAACCCTTTATAGTATTAGCAGGATAGATCCCCTCCAAGTTAAGAACCCCTTATAGTATTAGCAGGATAGATCCCCTCCAAGTTAAGAACCTTTTATAGTATCAGCAGAATAGATCCCCTCCAAGTTAAGAACCCTTGATAGTATCAGCAGGATATATCCCACCATGTTAGGAACCCCATATATTATCAGCAGGATAGATCACCATCGTGTGAGAAAACCTATATAGTATCAGCAGGATTGATCCCTTTCGTGTTAAGAACCTTTTATAGTATCAGCAGGATAAATCACCACCATGTTAAGAACCATTTATAATATCAGAAAGATATGTGCCGGCCGTGTTCAGAACCCTTTATAATAACAGCATGATAGATTCCACTGCGTTAAGAACCCTTTATAGTAATAGCAGTCAGGAGAACCGCGCCAGGAGAACCCTTTATAATATCAGTAGGATAGAATTCCATCATGTTAAGAACCATTTATAGTATCAGTGGGATAGATCCCCATCGCGTTAAGAACCCCTTATTATATCAGCATGATAGATCCCCACCAAGTTAGGAACCCTATATAGTATAAGCAAGATAGATCCCCACCATGTTAGGAACCCTATATATAGTATCAGCAGGATAGATCCCCCAAGTTAGGAACCCTTTATATCAGCCAGATAGATCCTCACCCTGTTGGGAACCCTAAATAGTATCAGAAAGATAGATCCCCACCATGTTAGGAACCCTTTATATCAGCCAGATAGATCCTCACCCTGTTAGGAACCCTAAATAGTATCAGAAAGATAGATCCCCACCCTGTTAGGAACCCTATATAGTATCAGCAGGATAGATCCCCACCAAGTTAGGAACCCTATATAGTATCAGCAGGATAGATCCTCACCCTATTAGGAACCCTATATAGTATCAGCCAGATAGATCCTCACCCTGTTAGGAACCCTATATAGTATCAGCAGGATAGATCCTCACCCTGTTAGGAACCCTATATAGTATCAGCAGGATAGATCCTCACCCTGTTAGGAACCCTATATAGTATCAGCAGGATAGATCCTCACCCTATTAGGAACCCTATATAGTATCAGAAAGATAGATCCCCACCATGTTAGGAACCCTATATAGTATCAGCCAGATAGATCCTCACCCTGTTAGGAACCCTATATAGTATCAGCAGGATAGATCCCCACCCTGTTAGGAACCCTATATAGTATCAGCAGGATAGATCCTCACCCTATTAGGAACCCTATATAGTATCAGAAAGATAGATCCCCACCATGTTAGGAACCCTATATAGTATCAGCCAGATAGATCCCCACCATGTTAGGAACCCTATATGGTATCAGCAGGATAGATCCCCACCAAGTTAGGAACCCTTTATATCAGCCAGATAGATCCTCCCCCTGTTAGGAACCCTAAATAGTATCAGAAAGATAGATCCCCACCATGTTAGGAACCCTATTTAGTATCAGCCAGATAGATCCTCACCCTGTTAGGAACCCTATATAGTATCAGAAAGATAGATCCCCACCATGTTAGGAAACCTATATAGTATCAGCAGGATAGATCCTCACCCTATTAGGAACCCTATATAGTATCAGCAGAATAGATCCTCACCCTATTAGGAACCCTATATAGTATCAGAAAGATAGATCCCCACCATGTTAGGAACCCTATAAAGTATCAGCAGGATAGATCCCCACCATGTTAGGAACCCTATATAGTATCAGCCAGATAGATCCCCACCATGTTAGGAACCCTATATAACGTTAGTATCAACCGAATAGATCACCACCGTGTTAGAAACCCTGTTTAATATCATAAACTATGTGTTAGATAATTCAAAAGGACTTTAGACTTGTTCACTTTGAATTGAGAATTGATATGTTTGCTCAATTTTGGTATTAGTACCTTACTTCCGGCCTTTCTTACTTATTGGTTGCTAAAACACTGTTGATATCAAACATTTCGAATAATTTTAATCGTTTATTTTCGACTTTTTCTGTGGAATGACCTCAACATGACTATACAGTGTGTGACCTATTCAGTGTACTTTTAATGTCAATCAAAAGTACATTTATTATGTGATTGCACCGTGGACATGCGATAAATCTGATTTTGGCATCAATTGCAGTGTCCTTCCATCTGTGGTTGGACAGGTTATTAGTCAAATTTAACCTTTTAATAAGCGTCAATAGAATGATCTTTAACATTGGGCCACATCTGTGTGATCAACCGCATACAAAAGTTAAATATGTCTTCAGTAATCAACGCAAATGCTAGGACAGATTATAACATTTTGTTAGTGAATTCAGCTCCCATTTTCAACATTTTCAACAAATGTGATAACTGAGTTAGCTTATAAAAAGTACGTTTGGTCTTTTATTCTAGTACTGGGAGGGTGGTTTTGAGATTGGCATTCTTACCATTACATTGACACGTCATGTCGCGCACCACAAGAATACAATAAACAAAAGATCTTGGCTAGGCACAATAGTCCATGCAGGGGATTTTAGCAAAAGCGTGTTTCGCGATATGGCTGATGTTTTACGATTGATCCTGATACTACGGGATGTCACACCAGAAATCAGCCGCGTGCCACTTTTTATTCAATTTTTAACAACTAAACCTAGTGTAGCCGGGTGCTACACTAGTGTAGCCGGGTGCTACACTAGTGTAGCCGGGTGCTAGGAACGTAACTATGTAATAACTCTTTTTGTGCGATTTTTTTTACCAATCCATATTCAAGGTCGAGAAGTCAACTACAAGGGCAAAAATGTAAAAATATGACCTTTAATAAAACAAACTAGGAAGAATAGTGTTTTATGTCTTTTTGGTGTGATTTTTTACTAAATAATCTATTTCTGATTATATTTTGATGATTAAAGGTCATCTTCAAAGTCAAAAGGTAAATTTAAAGTCCAAGTACAGGAAAATATGATTTTAAACAAATAAAGCTGGAGCATGTGTAACACCTTTTTTTGTGGGATTTTGAGTGAAAAATGTCTTCTTTCTATTACTTTAGTGATTTAAATTCATTATAAAACGTAAAAAGGTCAATATCAAGGTAAAATATGATTTTTAGCATTATATGCTAGAAATTGGAGCACGTATAATCCCTTGTGTTGGGTTTGATTTTGACAGGATAATCTAATTTTGTTTGGTTTTAATGATTAAATATGCTCAAGGTGAAGAGATCAAGTCACATCTCGAAGGCATTGAATGCCAGTTTTAGGAGATGTGTTAACAAGCGATGGAAAAGCTTCAAAGTCGATAAGAAGGCATTAAAGGGCAATGATAAGTAGTTAAAGGACAATGAAGAGGCATTAAAGGGCAATGAGAAGGCATATTGAAGCATATTCTTCGCCCTGAACGTCCTTTTAGTATAACGCCTCTTTGCTGCAATTAAAGGCCTTTCCGTCGCCCTTCAATGCCTCTTCCTCAACCTGAACGCCATCACCCTCTCCATTACTCTTTAACTCTCGGTCGCGTTTTAACGTCTCTCTATCGCCACTCATTGTCCTTCAACGCCTTTCTGTCGCCCTTTAACACCTCTTCCTTGCCATTCAATGCCTCCTCATCACCCTTTACCGGCTTCCACTTAACTCATCTGCAGCGCCTTTTAGCGTCTCTCCTTCGCCCTTTAATGCATGTCCATCGAGCTTTAATAATATTTGACGTTTTTTCGACGCCCTTTAGCAACTCTCCGTCGTCTTATACCTCTTCTCCTCATCCTCACATACCTATCCATCACACTTTAAATCCTACCGATTTCACTTGAGTGCTTTTCCATCGTCGTTCAACCTTTCTTGGTCGCCCTTTAATGACTCATTATCACCCTTTTCTGCCTTCCCATCGCCATTTAACGCTTTACCATCACTATTTAACGCCTCAACATCGACCTTTAACTTAAGACATTCCCACAGCCATTTAGCGCTTCTGCAGCGCCTGTTAGCGCCTCTCATTCACCCTTTAATGCAAATCCATCACATTTAGCACTTTTTCTTCGCCCTTTAACGCCTTTCCGTCCCTCTTTAACGTCTGGCCGCGACCTTTTAATGCATCCAGTTGCTCTTTATTGCCTCTTCTTTGCCCCTTAACACCTCCTCGTTATCTTTCATCACCTCCTCATCGCCCTTCAAAGCCTCCGCATTGCCCTTTAATGCTTTCCCATCGCCATTTAACGCATCTGCAGCGCCTTCTAGCATCTCTCCATCGCCCTTTAATGCATCTCCACCAACCTTTTTTTTCCGTCACCATTTGACGTCTCGTTCCCCCTTTTAACGCTTCTCCGTTGCCCTTTAGAAACTTTCAGTCGTTTAAAATGCTCTTTAAATTCTCTTTAGCCTCACACGCCTATCAATCACATTTTACCTCCTCCTCATTGCCTTTTATTGCTGTTCCATCGTCGTTTAACGCTTCATGGTTGTCCTTTAACGACTCCTCATTACCCTTTACTGCCTTCCCATGCCATTTGCCGCTTTCCCACCACCATTAAACGCATCTGCAGTGCCTGTTAGCGCCCATTCATCACCCATGTATGCATCTCCATCACTTTTTTCTTCACCCTTTAACGCCTTTTCTTCGCTCTTTCATGTCTTTCTGTCACCATTTAGAGCTTCCTCGATGCCCTTTGATATTATATTGCCCACCTTTTAACGCATTCCGTCTCGCTTTGCCCCTTGCCACCTCCTAATTGCCCTTCAACGCCTCATTGCTCTTCTTTTCCCTTAACCACTCCTCATTCTCTTTTAACCCTTTTCAGTTGTGTCGCCACTTTGTCGACTTAGCGCCTCTCCATTGACATGTTGCGCTTTTTTATAGCTCTCCGTCACAAAAAGACGTACTACACTGTTGCTATTTATGTATGTTGAAAACGAATTTTTGACACATTCCTAGCTTTATTTGTTGAAAATGAATTTTTCTTACTTGACCTTACTTGACCTTGAAGATAACATTGAAAGACCCAAATAATTTCAGATATGGATGGCCAGTAGAAATTGCACGTAAAAGAGGTATTACACATGTTTCTAGTTTTATTTATAAAAAAGGGTAAATTAGCTCACTTGACCTTTAAATTGACTTTCTGACCTTGAAGATGAACTTGAATCATCAAAATAATACAAGAAATGGACTTCCCGGTCAAAATCACATGACATGAGCTTCATTTGTTGAAACATCAAAATATCTGGCGGCGATTTTGTTTTTGCCTATAAAAATGGTTGTGCATATACAGTGCTCCAAACTGTTCAAAAGCCTGAATTGTGTAGGGATGTCTTTGGTACTGTGCGCTATTAAGAAACCTTCAAGTAAGAGTAGGGAATAATCACGACTTTGGCCTTCATTCTGTCGTTATATTGTCGCGATCATTGTGCAGAAATCGAGGCAAAGCAATATTTACTCGCTAGCAATGAGTAGGCCGGAAATCAGTATACATGAGGAGGGTTCTTGTGGATTTCGTAGAGTTTTTTTCTCACGACTGCCTTACGAAGCTCGCAGGAACTGGGTCTATTTGATTTGGAAAACGTTGTTATGTGTTCGTACGTGTCATTGTGAAAGAGGTTTAGCCATGTATGGTATAACAAATGCACATTTGGTGAATTTACAATAAATCATAATAACCGTGCGCAAATATCTGATATTCAGATTGTATTTTCATTCTATTGATGTTGGCAATTCCTTCAGCCCTTCCACCCTAAAAACATGATAAGCAAACCCGTATAGCGAAAACAATCCATCAAAATTATTCTTCCGTGACGTAAATATTATTGGTTATTGAATCCAGACGACCCGGCCGATAAAATATTAATCCGACGCAATCAAATTTGCAGAGATAAATCACAAATAAAACAATAATAATGCATTTTATTAATAAAGAAAATACACATTTTTACATAAATAAGTTTTTATTCATTTAAACATAAATAATAATTGTATCAACATGATTTACGGTCTGTATTAAAATCAGTGAAGCTGATAAAAAAAGGTAAACTAAAATCGCAAAATCAGGAATCTATTTCATAGGAGACACACTGAGCTCACACATGTTAATAAGTGTCGGAGAAATGATCGTCACAGCAATGATCATCAGAGCAACGAATGCCGGATAAATGGTCGTGGGAGCAATGGCGTTGGAGCCCTACGTTAATAAATTATGTCAACTGTACATAATACATTTATGGCAAAAAGGCGTCACGATATTTTGAAAATTCTTATGAATCGTTGACTAAATTGTTCACATTACCAAGATTATCACATAGATAAGGCACATAAATATACATTTTTAAAGATAATATTTTCAATCCTCGAATAAATAAAGAGGCGATGAGCATACAGCCATCATCATCAAGAAATCCACTCCAGATGGTAACCGGTGCTGCGGGAGCTCTGCTGCTTTATTTTACATTAGGCGAAATGACACAGCCGGGCTGGGCTGTCTGGACTGCCGGGTTTAATAAGACGGTTTGCTCTCATTAACCGAGGCAATTATTTAGCGAAGGTGAAAGTGACAGACCTTCTGTCTTAACATCCTAAAGGAATGTGCCCTGCCTGAATTTAGCTACGTTTTTATGTACCTACGTACGTTATAAGTAGGACCTGAGTCTGTGGGCTCCACACAAGTTATCTCATTCATCCTGTGGTCGGTAAATCAACACCCACTCCTACAATATATGGAGACGCAGGTCGGTTTCCATTGTTTATCGGTAGCATATTAAAGCTGTACAATATTTATGTAGAATTTTAAACCTATTACAGAAGCACCTGTCTGAAATGCCTACAATAATATGATACAGAGCTAGATAGCACTGGATTCCCAAACTGGTCCTCTGGTATTCGTCTTTGAGCTAACCGGGCTAGATAACTTTGGAAACGCAGCATATTGGAAATACAAATGAATTCATGCTCTCCTTTAATATTTCGAATATTTACACAGCGTTGGAGACAAGATTTCGAGAGTTCAAGTAAGCTGCGCACATATTCATTAGTAGTTGTGTGGTGAACCATATAGCATAGACATAAAGGGGAACCACCTCATAACAGCAATGGCGAGATATCGAATGAGCTCACATTATTTAAAAACAGAGAGGAGAGGACATATACGATACAATAATCCACTAATTCCAATACATTAACGAATATGCATAAGGTGTGAGGTGTGAATCAAAATAAATCTTCGTCTCCACTGTAATGCTATGAGCAATGAACGCCGGCAAATAATATGTTTCTACGAATTATGACATCTACAAACATAACAGTGGTGAATTCGCTAGCGCAATTTATCTATAGTTGTTTTAAACAAATTAAAGGTTAAAAATATTGAGGATCACAACTGTAAGTTCTTTATGAGGTTGAAGGAATGACGGAGGACTCTCATGTGTCTATACTGATGTGTAGACAGCCGAGGTGCCACCAGTTCAACTCATACTAGTACAGATAATGTGTTTCGGCTGAGCGGCGGCTTCACGAGGTGACACCAGCCGATGTATTTTAGACCAATCACAATACTCTAATTTACAGACTATGGGGTCGAATATGTTTTTGTTCCCTTACATGTGTGGTACTAACTAGGACGTGATTGAAGATGATATGAATTCATCATTAATTACAAAAAGCCGAACTATTTTGTATGAGTGTCGTTTCTTGCATGACTGCCATAAATAATTATTATCATGATTATGTGTCATTATTATTGTTTAATGTTACATTTTTATCTGGAACAATCACAAATCGCCTGTCGCAATAGGGACGATGTTATCCATAATATCATACTTTCATGATCTGACTTGGATATTTCCACATCTATATCAGGACGCCTGTTGCTCTCGGATGTTTTTTATTTGACTATTTAGAGCCGCTTGGAGACGTTTCCGTCGCCTTTGTTATCAGACAAGGTTGGGCCTTATAGAGGATTTCTGAGATGCTAAGTCAATTGATTTTCTCTATGAGGTCGGGAATGTTTTTCTTTAATTGCAACTCCGAGTACGTGGTACTAACTAGTCCATGATTTAAATGGTATGAACTAATCAATAAAGTTAATAAAAACAAGTTATAATGTTTTTGTGTGAAGGCCATGTCCTGTGTGAACGGCTCAAAAATTTCTTATCCGTTAATAATATTGTCATTACGTTGCTAAGTTTGCACCACTCAATAATATCAGGGAATCTCCGGGTTCATAGTGAATGTGCTTGCATGGCCACATGACTCAGAGCACTGGCACCTGTAGCGCGGCTTGTAGAGTAGAGTAGAGTAGGCCATATACATTAATGGTATTCAAAAACACCGATCGGAGCCGCGACTGTTTGACAAAAGCTTCCCTTAGTCGGAACTTCCATCAAATTTTTGACAAGAGACACAAGACGCCCAAACTCCCATTATCGCTCATGAAAACATACATGTGTACCTACGTATGTTATAAATAGGACCTATGTCATTGGTATCTAATGTCCAGCAGCCAACTCTTCTGATCATGTATATCCGGCAAAGCTATAATGGTATCTAGGGAGATGTTGGGTTCTCATCCTTGAGAACTCTTTTAAGACGCAAAATTAAAAAAATGCTGCCATGCAATCAATAATATAAATTTGTCATATCCATATGTGACAGGTACGATATTATTTCAATAAACCATATAATTTCGTTATCAAGGAATACAATATTACTAGTATTGGTTCATATCCTTAGGTCCAGTGACCGCGGAGTTCAGAACCAGTTTTTTGAGGTTTCGAGCTTTTGTGATGAAAAAAAAACCATAACACATGGTTTTAGGGTCTAGAATTTCATTTCCGCAATATGATTTATATCATCTGATCATTAGTTTCCATGATACGCATAAATCCGATATGGCCGACATGAACTCGATTCCGGTATATGTTTAATTAGGATTATTCTAAGATATGAATATGAGCTACGTTGGTGTTAAAGTTTGATGATATAAAACAATAACAGAGCCAACTACAATATTACACTGGTCTCGAAAACTTGTCCCATGGATCTGTTGGGTATTTACTAATGAAAAATACAATGTTTTAAATTATATCATTTTGCTTGTTTGGCAGAGTTTTTCCATCAATAGGCCTACTTAATTTAATTATTTTTTTGCAAATGGCAATATTTTATTTTAATACGATATGCATTATAATATCAGGATATACAAGAAGAAACTTTTTTTTAACCAATCCCAATTCAGTGTGCATTCGTGAAAGTAAATTAAATTTTTAATAATATTTTAAAATAGCAATAAAACATTTTATTGTCAGGATATGACATTTGAATATTGGGATATATGGTATTTATAGATTAATGAAATGGCACATTTATGCCACAATATGGCACTATATGCATGTGATGATATGTAGATTTATAATGAAGACTTTGCTTGTCATTATAATATCAGAATATTGTTTTTTTGTGTCAGAATATGACATTAAATATTGCTATCAGGATATGACATTTTTACGTGAGGATATTTGTTTGTACTCTCAAGATATGACACTAGAGCGTCATTATATATATACTGTTATAATATCATCAATATTGCCCATTAACATCACAATATAAAATTGTAATGTCAATTGACTTAATTTGTTAAGATATGGTATAACATTGTCAAATCAAGGAATGGCGGGGTGAGTGCACATTATAATGTGTAGATATGGCATTATAATAACGGGTTATGACATTATAATATCTGATTGTGACTTTAGAATGCCAGGATATGTCAGTTTAAAGTCTTGGTATGGCAATGTAATGTCAAAATATTTTTTGTCATGTCAAGGTATAACGTTATAATGACAGATCCACGTCACCATCTGGAGATACAAAATCGACATAAAACATTTCAATGTCGGGATTTGACATATCATCTCGACATACATATGTAATTCAGTAAGGCTTTTACATTGACCAAATAAACCGAAACCGACAACAACAAAAGGACTTTCAAAGATTCAATAAATTATAAAAATGGAAAGTATAGGTGAATAGTAATCGGGCTGTAATCGGGCTGAAGGGGAAAAAAATATGCCCAAGCTGAATTTTTCAGAATACCTTCCAAATACCATTAGAAACAACATACCAAAACTCCCCGTGATTCCCGCTGGAGCCTTTTCCATTATTCAAGATGGCGTCCAAGATGGCCGCCAAAATGTTGAAACCGCTATATCTCGGCTTGTAATCAACAGAACTTTATGATGTAAATGTCTACATGTACATTTATTGCCATAAGGATTCTATTGAAACGGGTTCTGAGTCACTAAAAAGGCACACTTAAAAATTATTTTCAATTTAAGGTATATTGATAAGCAAAATAGCAAGATTTTTATATGTATGACATTTTAAATACTATTTCAAAAATTGACAATAAATGATATATGTGACTATTTCGTGATTTCAAGTCTGTGTCATTGCTATCTTTTTGTAAAAATGAACATTTTGATATAAACATCATGAAGTTACGTTGATTACAAGCGGAGATTTTAGGTAGTCGATTTATGCGAACATCCACTCAAACACCCCAGAAAATTATACCAAAGATGTTTTCCAGAGGTTTTGTCACCAATGAAATGTATTTAATGGCAGGAGAAAGTCTTTTAAAATCTGACTACCAGAAAAGTGTCAAATCCAAGATGGCCGCCAATGACTCTAGAAGAAGGATATTGCTATGACTGTAATTAGTGTATACCTACTGTTTAAGTGTCAATGTCAGTGCAGGCACTGATGTTGGCCGTGGTAGCCTTAAACAACCGTCAATATAGTAACCTTCAGCTATTGCTACTCTGGGGACTATCCGGCCAGAGTCCCTGGACATGCCTAGGATAAATCCCCCAAACATGCCCAGAACCCCTATGTTATCGGGTTAGTGAAGGAAAACGCTCTCAACAACCCACCGTGCCCTATCACCCCAAAACTCACGTCATCATCTGTACATCATTCATCTCATCAATGGCCTGTACTTTTTATATCGCAATACACTGTCCTATAAATGACCATTAGTGACAAAACGTGACGCAATGATTAACTGGGAATTTACAATTATACCATAAAAAAACCAAATTCATGGAATATATGTACATTGTGTTTACATCGTTCATTTTGTTCAGCTCTTCTATCAAGCTCAAACCATCTGTTTATGTTTTTCCCACTCCCTTCCCCTGACATAAAAAGGAGCCTTATATACTATGCTTTCGGTGTACCACCCACCCCTCTCAATTTCCGGGAAGGGTGAAAAACATATATGCAACAAATTAGACGCACCGTACCTCGTATGGGTGTGATTTTGAATGCATGATATAAATTCTTGTAGATTTTTTATGATTAAGCATGCTCAAGGTGAAAAGATCAACTTAACATAGTTAAATGTCATTTTAAACAAGGAATTACAAGGCATTACAAGTAAAGGGGCAGTAGGCAATTGAGAGGCGCTAAAAGGTGACGAAGAGGCATTGAAGGGCTATGTAAAGGCGTTCAAGGACGACAAAGAGGCATTAAAGTGCGACTGGGTGTGTTAAAAGGTGGTATGGAAGGCAGTACAGGGCGACGAGGAAGCGTTAAATTGCAATGGGGAAGCGTTAAAGAGCAATGGGGATGCGTTAAAATGCGATGGGGAGGCGTTTAAGGACGGCGAGAAGGTGTTAAAGGGCGCCAACGAGGCCTTAAAAGGCAATGGGGAGGCATAAAAGGGTGAGTAAGATGCGTTCAAGTGTGACGGGGTGCGTGAAAAGGTAACAATAAGGCATTAAAGGGCAACGAAATAGCATTAACGGGCATCATAGAGGCACAAAAGGACGATTGGGAAGCAATAAAAGGAGACAGGGAGACGTTAAAGGGCAATCGGGAGGCGTTAAAGAACGACGAGGCAGTGCTAAAGCGCTACAGCGAGGCATTAATAGGCGATGGCAAGGTGTAAAAATGGTAGTGCTATGGCCTAAAATGCGATGGATGGGAAACAAAAGGGGATGAGTAAGTGTTAAAGGGTGGAGGACAGTCGTTAAATGGCGATTGTAATGTGTTGATGGGCGATTGGCGGGAGTTAGAGAGCATCTGGTGGCGTTAAAAGGTAGCGGAAAAACGATAAAAAGCGGTGGGAGGCGTTGAAAAACACTTTATTCAGTCAAAAATAGCTAAATAACCTTATGCCAATAAATATGATAAGATGAATGAGATGACACTGCCCTCCAGACACATGATTCGAAATATGACCTTTAACCATCAAAATTGTACTACAATAAATGCAGTTAAAACCTCATCAAAGATATGGATTACACTTGTTTTCGATTTGTTTTTGTGTAAAATGTTTTTTGGGATGAGACTTTGGATCAAACTAATATAACATAAGGACTTTCTACTCAAAATCAAATTGAAATAAGGTATTACATTGTGTTATTTTAATTTGTTAGAATCATAATTTCGCTCATTTAACCTTAAAATTGCCATTTCGATTTTGAAGATGTAGTTGAATCGATCACTAAAATAATACCAGAAATAGATCTTCCAGTAAGTAAGATTAGGTCGGTTCCCTCTTTTTTGACCTTAAAAGTAACCCTTTGACCTTAAAAAACACCTTGAATCACAAACATAATACCGTAAAAGGATTTACCAGTCATCATCCCATGAAAATGAGGTATTACACAATTTCTTTATTTGGTAAAAATCATATTATTTTCGATTATTTGACTTTTAGATTGACCGTTTGACATTGAATCCTGAAAATAATATAAGAAATGGATTTTCCAATCAAAATTAGACGAAAAAGAGGTATTAGGCCTACACTCGTTCCTACCTTTATTTGTCGAAAAGTCATATTTTACCTTGGCCATGATCTTGGATTTTGCCATACCCCCCCCCCCCCCTAGTATCACCGCCATTTTAATATTTGTATCAAATGTTATAAATGTTATATTGTATCCAATGAGCTGCCCAACTCTTAAAAACATGGAATAGAAACAAGAATCATTGTTCAATTGTGAAATTTTAGGCAATTTAGGGTGGTTTTACTAATGTTCACAGTCGATTGCGGCCATCTTGGAGTCTTCATCCATTTTTAGGGGACAGATTTTGCTTGACTGTCATTCACTATATGTCCAGTAGGATAGAAAACCGTTATAAACCTTTTGTCATATTTTTTGGGGGTGACGTGGTATATCGACCCGTATATATATCCGTGTTAACATTTTGGTGGCCATCTTGGACGCCATCTTGAATATTGGAAAAGGCTCCAGCGGGAATCACGGGGAGTTTTAGTATGTTGTTTCTAATGGTATTTGGAAGGTTTCCTGAAAAATTCAGCTTGGGCATATTTTTTTCCCCTTCAAAATCGAATACTATTCGCCTAGTAAGGGAGGGTCAAGACACGCGCTTTTCGAACAGTGCGTGCTCTGACCCTCTGTTACTTTTATATCTTGACATTAAAATGCCATATTGTGATATTCAAATGCTATATCCTGATATTATAATAGCACTGCCAGATCCTGTCATGTTAATACCATTACGTGATGGTATAAACAGATATCATTAATATATCTTTAATCACCTGTTTTTAAAAGCTGTTTTCAGACATCATAACAGCGTCAATGTTTGAAAATTATATATCATTAATACATGATTGTATGTCATATCTTGATATTACAATCAAAAGTACATATTTTGAATTGCATTACCGAAAATAATTTTATTGTGCTTGAAGCATTTGCTTGAATTTCTTGACCCTAAAAATACTTTGTGTGATTTTTTATCACAAAGATTTGATTAGCCACAGCTTTAGAAACTTTCATTATTCGCGTTGGCCGCAACTTCCACAAAATGATGCCGAAAAATCCGCTCACACTTTTAAGAGATACATAGAGGTCAGATGTCTTAATTAACCCCAAAGATGACACAACCATCACAAAACAGCTCTCAACTCCACGGTGATGGTCACGTGACCCAAGGATGTGACCCAACAATAGCCTTACACCTGCCTTCAATATCATTACTTTGGACGAATAGACTTCGTCCAAACTAGTGTTTTGTAAGTTTCAGTTTATGTGTTGTTTGACACCGACTTCATATCGCGTAACGACAAGTAATTTGAAACAATCAATAGTCGAATAAAACTTAAAATAATTACAGTTGAAACCTAAAAATATGAATCTTGACACGAAAAATATAGTTTTATTTCAAAGTATAATTTTGATTGTTTGGCCATGTCAAGGTACCGGTATAGCTTATGATGAGTGGCGGCCACTTTGAATTCTGGCGTCCTTCATGGGATTCATGCGTGGCCTACTGGTCTCCTATATGTCTCTGTGCAAAAATTCAGCTTTGCTACACAGATATTGGACAAACTTGGTACACTCAACACATGTTTACCTGCCACGTGCAATTAGCGTGCAGTCGTCGTTTTTGCTTGGGATTATCTCACTTGTTTTTTCCACGTGATTTTTGTTCGCCCACGTATTTTCTGGTGGAAATTTTATTGATCGGAAAGCTGATTGCTTTAAAACATTTTTATATTTAGATGGCTGAATGCTGACATTTGCTGAGATCCTTCTCAGAGAGTGAGGGATGGTGGGTGAGAGATTCTCCTTGGTCAAGTCACATTCTATATCTGGGCTATGCTTTTTCACCTATATATCAGAGAAGGGTTTGTGTAATCACACACTGACGCATTCAAGTAATCAACTGACAAATACAACATCTCCATCCGCTTTACTATAGAACTGACTGACTACGTGACTTACTGATTGATTGATTGATTGACTGGCTGACTGACCGAATGACTGACTTACTGACTGACTGACTGACTGATGACAATGTCGGGCTATTGTCTACGACGCTCAGCCAACAGTATTGGGTTAGGGTGTCGTGTTTGACGCCACGCTGAATGTTGGCCAGCGTAACAGACGGCAACATTACCCCAGCTTTGGTTCAAAGCATAGTGACCGTACCGACAACATGCAGGTACCTTTTGTATGTATGTGGCTTATGATCGTCCCGGCAGGCACGAAGCGTTCGCCCGGTGTTGGCACAGTGTTGGCCCACAGTCTGTGGCGCAGGATCGGGTGGACGTATATATTGTTTTGTTGTGATGACGATGGGAGCTATTGCTCAGTAGACTCGACGCATTGGTCTAGTGTTGATTTGGTGCCTGGCCGGCGTCGTAGGCGGTGGATCGGCATTGAATCGGCATTGGGCTTGTTTCTCTTGTTTGCTGGGGATCAGATCAGAAAAACACTGCACTTCACATAGATGTAGCATATTTTTTGTTGTCATGTCTTAGGGATGTTGCTAAGTTAAAAAAGATTCCAAACATTCAAAATAAATTTGGAATTGGCTGAGTGAGTCCAGGGCCATTTTGGATGTAAAATAGAAAATTGAAAAACATAAAATAAAAAGCATTGATGATTATTTATTTTTGGGTATTAAATACTGTCAAAATACTGTCTCAAAACTGCACTTTACTCGTCTCCCGCCACTAGATGTACTAAATTGTCTGTCCATGTCGGAAATTGGTTTCCAAAAAAAAAACTTGGATGGCGGTTGGGTGGGTGTTGTGAGCTCTATCCATTTTTTTATGTCTGGAATTGTTTTAACTTATCAAGGCCTCTTACGTATTGTCTTGTTTTCTTTTGTTCTGTACTGTATATTGTATGTACTATGAATGTACATAATATGAAATCTGAAAAAACAAAAGTTAAAAAAAAAAAAAAAAAAACATGCAGGTACCTCTGCATGAAGTACTGACTAGGACTGAATGGATACTGGCCAGCACCGGCGACGCTGGCCCAACATTCTTTTCAGAGTTTTTAGATTTTCAAAAATACTTTTTATCAACATATCTATGAATCCACTTAAAACTCAAACAAACTTTTTGTATACCTTAACACTTGCTAAAGGACAGTTGAATGTTCCTACAGCATTGGGCCACATGTTGATGCCGTCGACCCAGCGTTGGGCAGACAATCGGTGTTGCGCGTATATGCCCCATGTCCTGACTATAAGACACCAATTAGCGGCGATCACAATAGTGCTTTGAATACTTCCCAAAACAAAAGCGATTATTTGTTAGCTTTTTTATTATAAACCATTTTTAATCTAGGCTACGTGTAGATTTCATATCTGAAATCGCATGATAAATTACTTGAGGCCGGGTAGATAATTAATTATATCATATGTTCTTTCTTTCTTATCAAACAGTTTAGTTGAATGCCGACTTCACTAAGGTTGAAGGGAACCAAAATGAGAACTAACCCCTATAACCCTGGCGTGTTTATTACTAGGCGCCCTGTTTTCTGGGGGGGGGGGGGTAGCGCCACCTATCAGCGCCCCGCAGTTAGTGAGAACAATCCTAGCTATTCTGTGAAACTCAGTGACGTAACTCGGTGAAAACAAGATTATATAAGAACCCTCCCCCATACTTCATTGTATTAGCCACCTCGGTGAAAACGAAGGAGGTCAGGATCATTGAGTTTCACAAAATTGATATAAGTGTATGACTTGGCATATTTGCATCAGGGTAATTTAGTTTGTAGTGTGCAACAACCTACTTTTTAAGCAAACTAACAGAACATGAGATGTCAGGACAACATCATTTTTTACCCTTCTTGTGATAAGTTTAGAACAAATGCCTAAGGGGTGATATTTCTCATAGTCTGTCGTTTTCTAAGATATTCCACAACCCTTTGAAGCCTGAATTTACCATTAAAATCGTCATCCACTACAAGCCGCTAAGTACTGTCACAATTCTCGACTTGTATTGGATGAAGATGTATAGAAGATGGCGGAAAAGGAAAAGAAAATAACCAAATATTCTTAAAGCCAGCTAGCCGCCAGCTAGCCGCCAGCCAGCCAGCCGCCAGCCAACCACCAGCCAACCGCCAGCCAGCCGCCAGCCAGCCAGCCTGATTTGTAAAGCAAAAAGGCAGTAACTGTGATGTGTTTGGAAAAAATGAGAACCGGAGTGATATTTCTCATAGTCTGTTATTTTCCCTAATAGTCGGAAAGCTAGGACACTATAGGTTGATCTAACGGATATCATTTTCAAGCTTGAATTTACCATTAAAATTGTCATCCACACAAGCCGCGAATGACTGTCACAATACTCGACTTGTAGTGGAGGAAGATGTATTGAACAGGATAATAGAGATATTCATATTCATCATGTTTGATGGTCATGCATGTAAGCAGCAATATATTGAGCTGTGATGCCCTTTTTTGTGACCTGGGACATAATAGATAATTGTTCAGACGGTATGTTATTAATGTTATTAAATTGATATTATGTATATTATGTCCTGGTGGCAAAGAGTTAAATCCCAATCAATTACTTTTTCCAGACCACTCCACGTACCCATCATTGGTATTATCGGGCGGGGGCCCTAGGGTAGTGGTTAGCACCGCTGCCTTTCACGCCAGAGTTGGGGGTTCGGTTCCCGGTCTCGGCGGTTTCAAAGAAACAAAAAATGTTTCTTCCCCATCCACACGTGTGAAAGTCAGTATTGTGGGGAGCCTCCGTGACCGAGAGGTAGCGTGCTCGGCCTCAGACCGCCAGGGCTCGAATTTCGAATCTTGTGTCTGGAGGACAGTGTCATCTCAATCATCTCACCATCCTCAGGAGGTTCTCCTGGCCCAGTTTAGCCTATATGTGCACAAAGGTGGCCTAAAGCCCGATTCATTTCATTTCATTTCATTGGTATTATCACTCCTCCTTTTACTCAGGTAGTAATTAATCAAAGTATACTTATTTTAAAACAACTCTCAAATGTCTGTCGCCCTGCATACAAGTCATGAAATTTAACCTGTCACCGCATAAATGATTAAGAAAACAATATATTGTTTAAAGATAATATTTCCCAAAGTTTTTAAATTTTAAATTATATCACCCACATATATTAATTATACATGTCATGTGTGTCTATTTAAAGCAGCTCCCTGGGATGACATCAATTTTCGTTTTTAGTTGTGTAATGAAGTAGTGTATCCCCGAGATCATGATTTTATTCTTTTCAGAGTTTTTAGTTTTTCAAAAATACTTTTTATCAACATATCTATGAATCCACTTAAAACTCAAACAAACTTTTTGTATACCTTAACACTTGCTAAAGGACAGTTGAATGTTCCTACAGCATTGAGCCACATGTTGATGCCGTCGACCCAGCGTTGGGCAGACAATCAGTGTTGCGCGTATATCCCCCATGTCCTGACTATAAGACACCAATTAGCGGCGATTGCTTTGATCTCACCGTCCAAGACGTGGGAAAATGTGATATAAAGTGCTGTATATTGCTGACTTGTTTTGTCTACATGGCAATATACGACCTGGAAATATAACTATTTCACTCCTTTTCGGTGCTTTAAAATTGTTTTCCGACTTTTTTGTATTTTTAGTTAAGATATATAGCTTCATATAATTTTTTTTTTTTTAAATTGACAAAATTAAAAATGTCTCATCCTACGAGGCCGCTTTATGTATAGCTTTTTTTGATTGAAAATAATAGTTTATAAACTTTCTAAGCCTATCATTTCAGTCATTATTCAAATAAATTGTATCATTTTATCATTGGATCTCCGTATGAACTAATATAGATAGGATGGAGGTATTGGTCTGTGGTCGTGCACGATGTATTTGTGAATCACAATGATTATATCACATTTCAACTGACAGTTGTTCCGTCTATATAGAACAGTTTGGGCGGGTGCCTCTGCTGTCCAAAGCGCACGGGCTTCACTCACTGCTACTACTTAACTGCTAGCTGAGCCCTGTCCCTGTCTGACGCACAGTCTAACGATATTGATAGTTATTTAACTTGATCTAAATGTAAATGCGCCTAGAGTGTCTACATTACGTTACTAATGATTATATTCCATATCTCGTTAGTGTTAGTTTTTTTTTTAATTTGACTAACTTACATAAACAAAGGAACAATATTCAATATTATGTCTTAGACTGGACTTGCTCCAACGAGATTGGACAAAAGCAACGTTTCTGGCATGTATCGTGCGATTATAATTTGTATGATGATCGTGGATAGACTGCTAGGCACATGGCGGTAAAGATTATGTTAGGAGGTACAGATGGTGTTAATGAAACGGTCAGACAGTAAGCTCTTCAGAACACGTGGTCTAAGGGTATTCTTGCGTGAAGATCAGTGAATGTGAGAGAAATGGGCCCCAGTTTCTTATATCCTGTCAATTTGACAGGATGCGTGGTTTTAGCGAATCGTAGCAACAGACTTTTATATTTTTGTGCAGCCTGGACAGAATAAAAATCACGATTTGTTTAACCTTAATAGCGCGCAATATATGAATTTGCGACACTTTGTGAACATTATATACAATTACATTTTTTTCAAATGCTCCAGTGTTCTACCTTTAAATATTTAGAAGGCGCCTTTAACGTATTGCCACATTAGGCCATTTAGAAATGCGATTGCCACAATTGACAGTTTAAGCCTATTTAAAACACAGTGACGCTCATTTACTAATGTAGCGCGCTCACACATATAGAAGACGTAATATCTGATGACGGATTGTAAATCGCGGTCATCGATGGCGATGTTTACATACTTAGGCCTAATTGCTCGTAGTTCCAAATCTATTTTTTGGGGGAGGGTGCGTTGTCTTCAAGATTAGGCACAATCAGTGATTAGATGAGCTTACAGGCAAAATAGCAACCGATCTGGAAGGGGAAAGATTGGCTTACAAAAATAAAAAAATATATATTTACAAAAAAATACGTATAATCAACGTATTAAAAAAATCTACCCGTAGAATTCAAAACCTTGAACAAATCCTCATAATACAGAAAAATCCGTAGAATGGGCAACCTGTGATTGCTCGAATGATTAACTTTCTTAAGCGATTACAGAATAAAGAAAAGCACTGTGAATAGAAGTGCTTGTCATTCTGTGGTGACGTTTACTATACCACAATGTTCTCATCAAGAGATTCCCCAGCAGTAAGTGAATGCCCATAGAGTGCTTATTGGTGTCGGCACAGCATGTGGTATTGTGCGGAAGCCAAACCGGAGTATTAGTAATTGATTAAATGTGTATGTTCAGGACTTGACCACGACCACCAATTGATTACTGGACTAATAGGTCATAGCATAAGATGTGGTAACTCACGAAACCACTAAACGCTACATCAACAAATAGTATGATTCTGGTCAAGCATTTTAGCTTGCTGACTCGACAATGAAAAAATAACGTTACTATTAAACTGAAAATCGTTTACATGGCGTATATAATTTATCATTTTCCCATAATGGTATAAATTTACATTGTAATTATTATTTCATATCATAGTCCTCACAGACCATTACAGTGATTATTATTAATGTCACACAATCGCCAGGAAATTAAATGATGTCTTAATAGCCGCCTACTTCATTGTGCGTTACCATGTTATACAAACCTATTTCCTGATGATATGCGACCCACATCACAATAATGAGTGTGTCACACAGCTAATTCACCATCAACTCGTTTTAGTACCGTTGAGAAATATTATGTTATATATATCCATAAACTGATCAACTAGAATGTTCTAATGTTCTCAAATCGATATGTAACTGCTATGATTCAGGTGATTCATTTTTCTATGAGTCTTTCAAATCTATTCAAATATTGCGGACGTTGATGTTTAAATGTTTTAATTAGGAAAAGACGATAGCAAATTATCTGATTATAGTTTAATTCAATGAAAATACTAGATCGGTAAATCGTACGCATGCATATACCAGGAGATTAGGCACTATCTGGTACAACATTTACCACTAATAGACTAGATATTTTAATTTTATTATATTTTTATATATTATTCTTTATCAACATTTCTGAAATAAAAATGACGCAATATCAGAAAAAATCAGATTTTGAATTACTTTACCTCTGACCCCTTTTTACAAGGATAATAATTATTGTCATAAATTATATCAGATCAGATTATCAAATTACTTTTAAAACACGCCAAAATTATGTTTCGTAGTTTCGTACTTTCGCAGTTTCGCATCGCCCTTTCCTAGTTTCACAGTCTCGTTGTTTCGCCCTCTCGTTGTTTCGCATCGCGCTTTCTTTGTTTCGTAGTCTCGCACTTTCGTTATTTCGTATCGCCCCTTCGCAGTTTCGCTTCACACTTATATTGTTTCGCAGTCTCGCTCTTTCGTTGTTTCGCAGTTTCGTTGTTTCGTACTTTCGTTGTCTCTGACTGTTATTGATTCTCACCTTCGATGTTTAGCGATGTTCATCACGCCGGAGTCCTGGTAAAAAGGTTAGCACTGCCGTCCGTCACGCCGGACCCCTGGTTAGCCTTGCCGTCCATCAGACCGGAGTCCTGGTGAAGTGGTTAGCGCTACCATTCATCATGCCAGCGCTGCCGTCCATCGCGCCGGAGCCTTGGTGAAGAGGTTAACGCTGCCGTCCATCACGCCGGAGCCCGGGTAAAGTGGTTAGAGCTGCCGTCTATCATGCCGTAGCCTTGGTGAAGAGGTTAACGCTGCCGTCCATCACAGTGAAACAGCAAAAGTACGAAACAACCAAAGTACGAAACAACGAAAGTACGAAAGTACGAAACAACGAAAGTACGAAGCAACAAAAGTACGTAACTAGGAAACAACGAAAATACGAAACAACGAAAGTACGAAAGTGCGAGGTTGCGAAAGAACGAAAGTACAAAAGTTCAAAACAACGAAAGTGCGAAAATGCGAAACAACGTAAATGTGAAATTGCGAAAGAGCGAAAGTACGAAAGTGCGAAACAACGAAAGTGCGAATCTGCGGAACAACAAAAATACGAAACAACGAAAGTACGAAAGTACAAAACTGCAAAATTGCGAAACAACGAAAGTACGAAGCAACGAAAGTGCGAAACTGCGAAAGAACGAAAGTACGAAACTGTGAAACTACGAAAGTGCGAGGTTGCGAAAGAACGAAAGTACAAAAGTTCAAAACAACGAAAGTGCGAAAATGCGAAGCAACGTAAATGTGAAATTGCGAAAGAGCGAAAGTACGAAAGTGCGAAACAACGAAAGTGCGAATCTGCGGAACAACAAAAATACGAAACAACGAAAGTACGAAAGTACAAAACTGCGAAATTGCGAAACAACGAAAGTATGAAGCAACGAAAGTGCGAAACTGCGAAAGTACGCAAGTTTGAGACAAGTAGCAGTTTCGCACTTTCGTTGTTTCATACTTTCGTTGTTAATACTTTCGTTGTTTCGCAGTTTTATTGTGTCGCACATTCGTTGCTTTGTACTTTCGTTGTTTAGTAGTTTTGTGTTTCTAAGTTCCGCACTTTCGTTGTTTCGTACTTCCATTGTTTCGTACTTTCGTTGTTTCGCAATTTCTCACTTTCTTTGTTTCGTACTTTCTAGGTTTCGTACTTTCGTTGTTTCGTACTTTCGTTGTTTCGTACTGTCGTACTCTCATTGGTTCGCACTTTTGCTGTTTCACAAGGGCGATGCGAAACGACGAGACTACGAAACAACTGAACTGCGAAATAACGAAATAGCGATGCGAAACAATGAAAGGGCGATGCGAAACAATGAAAAGGCGAAACAACGTAACTGCGAAACAACGAAACTGCGAAAGGGCGAGATAGCCCTAACCGGACATCATATGTTTTATACAATTTTATGAGACATAAATCAAGAATATTTTTGGTATGAATCAAAATCATTTGGAGCATTAATCTTCACGAGGTGGTCATGTAATGAAGGTATAGTTTGCTATTGCTGGCAGCTCACCAGGTGGCACTGCGTCATAAGTAGTGTACAGTTTAGGCATTGTTGGCTATTGCTGGTAGCTCACCAGGTGGCTCTGCGACATATGTAGTGTAGGCCCTGTTTTTTCATAATAAAATTGAAGCTTGGAATCGCGTCAGCAATCTCAGCTTCAAAAGAATGAAAACTAGAAGCACGTAATTGAGCAGTAACATGGTTTATTGTGGTAGACCCATACCGTGTGCGTGCTAATGTAGCCATACCGTGTGCGTGCTAATCTATCAACGGATTAATTACATTTACCATTGATTCAGTTTGTAGAATATATCATGTTTATTATTCAATAGTCATTCAATTATTTAATGAACTAAGGGTCTATCACACACATTTGTATAATTTTCAGTGATTTCCAGCAATGCTTGAACCTTTACGGTCCCAGTACCACAATGGTATAATCAGTAGCATTTCAGAGGTGGATTTAGTCTGATCCCTATAAAATATGCTACAGCGCAACGTGACATGTCTTAAATCTGGCATGACATAATCAGATCATGCCTTCAAGTTAATACTGTCCACTTAAAAACGCCAAGAACTTTTCTAAATAGCTGATATTATTGCATTAGCCTTACAAACTAAGTTTATTAGCATTGTGTTGTATTTATTTATCTAGTGACATTTATATATGTTCTGTGTAATAATTTATACGTCATACACGTCGATAAGCACCGTACACAGCCTTGTCATCGGGCTCAATTATACAACACTCCAAAATCTTAAACCCGATCTAATTTTGTGTACTTATGTATACCTATACATGTCGTGTTTTTCTCGGCAACACTTTTCAAATATAGCCAGCAAAATCGGCTGACAGAGATGACGATTTATAAACTGAATATATCAGATCCTGAAGTGGTAGCAGTGATACCACGTATGCTAAAAAACTTTAATTCTTATCTTAATCCTCAAAATGAAATTCAATTTCAATACAATTAGTGTTAACCATTTTACAAACCTAAGCGTGCAGCAGATTACCTCAGAATAGCCATAATACCATCTCCGAGAGGAGAAAACTTGTCTTAAAGGCCCTGTGAAGTGATTTCAGTTCATCAGTATAATTAAAGTATATATCCGACGCAAAGTAAATCTTTGTCCTCGGCCCCTCCTAAAAAGACAAACTGGAGAACCCTAGTAGTAAACATAAACGGACTCAGGGACAAAAAAGCGGCAATGCAATCAGCCTGTGATTATCTTCAGCCTGATGTGATTATTGGCTGAGAGACTAAAATTACGAACAACATTTTCACATCTGAAATCCTACCCCCACAATACGTTGCAAACACATACCGCAAGGACAGAACGTCACACGGAGGGGGGGGGGCCTGATGGCAATTAGAGATGGCTATGTTGTCAACAAAGTCGACATTGACACAGACTCAGAGCAGGCCTGGGCGAGAGTTGAGCTTCCAGGTGAGAAAGCACTCCATATATGTAGTTTTTACCTACCACCCAGTAGTGGTGTGAATCCTTTGTGCGACCTCGAAAATTCTATTGAAAAAATCACTCAACCAGGACAAAATTTAGTAGTTGCTGGTGATTTTAAGTGTGGTGATGTTGATTGGGACTCTAGCACAGTAAAACCAGATACTTACGACCGTGCTCCTAATCAAAAACTTCTCGATTTTGCGAATAATTGTTCACTGAGTGTTTGACACTTACATCCGTCCTACTTATTCAAGACCTAAACCTAGAATGATTAATATTTTTTCTAAGGCAAACTGGGATCAGATAAAAAAAAAACACAGCAAAATATGGCTTTAATTATCTGAAAAACCATACTCTAAGATCAGTCAATACAAATTGGACTTTACTTAAAAATCATGTTCAGGCAATGTTATCAAAATATGTACCATCCAAACAGCTATCTACCCGGCAAAATTTACCTTGGTTTGATGAAAAGGCTAAATCTTTAGCTAGACTTAAGCAAAAATTATATAACAGAGCAAAACTCACCGGTAACACAAATGATCGGCAGAAATACCGAAATGTCAAAAAATCCACAAATCACCACTTGAAGAGATCACATCGACATCACGTAAATAGTAAATTATCTGATGCTTTAAAAAACAATAATACAAAATCATTTTGGTCATACATTTAGTCCTTGGGGAATGATAATAATGGGGTGGCCCCTATGAAGGCGGAAGGTAAACTACATAATGACCCTACCCAAAAGGCAAACCTTCTAAACAAACAATATCAATCTGTATTTGTCAAATAAGACCACAAAATTCTTGTACCACAATTGGGTGATACCACTGCCCCTACCATTGGTGACCTGAAAATTACAACTGAGGGTGTTGAAAAACAACTATCCACGCTCAATATCAACAAAGCTAGTGGGCCCGACCAGATCTCCAATATATCCCTAAAACAGACAGCGAAAGAGTCTGCTTCTGTTCTTGCAGCTCTCTTCACTCAATCATTACAAACTGGAAATTTACCGGATGATTGGCTCTCTGCCAGCGTTAGCCCAATTTTTAAAAAGGGTGATAGGGGCCTGGCCTCAAACTATCGACCGGTCTCCTTGACATGTGTTTGTTGTAAGGTCATGGAGCATATATTGATAAGACACATGTTAACGCATTTTGATGACGAAAACATAATTTTAGACAAGCAGCATGGTTTTAGGAAGGGTCACTCTTGCGGAACCCAGTTGATTAGTACCGTAAATTATCTGTTGGCATCAGCCGATGTGGGGAACTGTGTGGATATAGCCATCCTGGATTTCTCCAAGGCATTCGACATGGTTTCTCATCGCAGACTGATGATCAAACTAGATCATTATGGTATAAGAGGATACATCCATAAATGGATTTCATCTTTCCTTAACAATAGAAACCAAAAAGTCGTGATTGATGGCTATAGTTCGGATACAATTTCTGCAGACTCAGGGGCGCCTCAGGGATCGGTCTTGGGTCCAATACTGTTCTTGGTCTTCATCAATGACCTGCCTGATCTTGTTAAATCATAATGTCGCCTGTTTGCTGATGACTGCCTTTTGTACAATGAAATTAAAACTTTAAATTACACTTTGCAGCTACAACAATTACTTGAAAATTGGGCTGAGGAATGAGGTATGAAATTTAATGGCAAAAAATGTTATATAATTTCTACTGAAACGGGGGGAATCCCTTTTTTCTACACCCTAAATGACCATATTTTGCAATATGCTGGTACAAACCTATATCTGGGCGTCACACTTTCTGAAGATCTGACATTTGACTCTCATGTAGGAAACATTACCAAACAGGGCAGTAGAATGCTTGGTATCATACAAAGAAACCTCAAGGGTTCTACATCACGCCTTAAGGAACTGGCATACCTGACATTGGTCAGATCTGGCCTGGAATATGCGTCTGTTGTCTGGGACCTATTCCTGTAGAGGGAAATCGATCGCCTCGAAAAGATTCAGTGCAGGGCGGCACGCTTTGTCACCAATAATTACAGGAGGGAATCTGGACTCACCTCGACCCAATTGATTGACAGCCTAGGTTGGGATAGCTTGCGGGAACGCCGCAAAACAGCTAGGCTTTGCATGCTGGACAAAGCAATTAATAGAGAGGTAGCCCTCTCGATTGATATGCTGTGTAGACCTGACAGTAGAACAAGGGGCAGCACACAAAATTTCAGAACCATTAAAACCAAAAAGATACAGTTCTCAAATTATTTCTTCATTAGAAGTATGCCGGATTGGAACAAACTACCATCTGATGTAAAATTGGTGCCTACCTTCACAGCCTTTAAGGCTAGATTGAAGAAATCGGACTGAAGTTATTTTTTTTAACTACCTATGCAAACCTCTCCCCGTAGCGCAATAGCATACAAAGTGCTCCTGTCACGTAATTTTCAGATTCAGATTCAGATGTTCACCACAATTCCTGGTTGATGCCTGGGTCAGCACGACACTAACCCAATGCCGGTTCAATGCTGGCCCACCGTCCCCGGCCAAAACCTATTCAATACTGGGCAGTGCTTTATGTTGATGTCAGTGTGTCTACAGAGCACACGCTGACGTCATGCCGAGTAAATGTTGGGCCAGCGTCGACGGTGCTGGCCATCATCCATACAACACCGGGCACTGCATTTTAAGGACTTGGAGCGCGTGACTACAATGCGCATGTACATTTGTACCTACACCCACCGACCCAATGGCGGCTCAATGTTGGCCCACTGTCTTTAATGCTTGTACAACAGGTGGATTAATTCTATCTTCGATAATACCCCAACCATTTTGCAGAGACCTATTTTTTTTACAATCCAAAACGTGCTGATGCATAGCGCTGTTACGAGTGTCTACAGGGCGGGGGCTCTAGGGTAGTGGTTAGCACCACTGCCTTTCACGCCAGTGTTCGGGGTTCGGTTCCCGGTCTCAGTATTGTGGGGAGCCTCCGTGACCGAGAGGTAGCGTGCTCGGCCTCAGACCGCCAGGGTACGAATTTCGAATCCTGGGTCTGGAGGACAGTGTCATCTCATTCATCTCACCATCCTCAGGAGGTTCTCCTGGCCCAATTTAGCCTATATGTGCGCAAAGGTGGCCTGAAGCCAGATTCATTTCATTTCATTTTACTAGTATCTACACCAGCAAAACACGTCAGGCTGTATTGTATTCATAAACTCTTCTTTATCAGGCTAGAATCATGCTAATTACAGTTTTCAATTATTCCCACACAGTAATCAAAGTTTTTTTATTCTACAGATGTATGTCTATTGGGAACTGGAAGAAATATCGATACCGGATGACAAATAATTTTAAAGCTAACTGATTAAGCTCCTTATATACTGTCAATATCTATTTTTCTATTTCCTGTGATCCAAACCATGTGTGATTGTAGTGAAATCAACAGTTAAGTTGTGTGGAGGTGTAATTGTAACACGTATAAAATTATTTTTTATTCTAAGACGGTCTAATACATATCCACACACCTGGGCTTATAATATTTTATATTAATTGTCCCTTTAATTATGTATGTATCATGATTATATTCATACTATATTTGTACAGCCATACAGTTTTTAAATGATGCCAGTGAGGCCTATTTACCAGCTTACTAGGTTTTCCCGTGCGAAACACGGGTCAATGCTAGTTATCTGAAAAGCACTATCTACTTTGCTCCGAGAATGAATGAATGAATGAAATCTTATATAGCGCATGTATCCAGCCGGCGGCTGTTCAGAGCGCTGAACATCGAGAGTAACTTAGCAAGGCCTGTTATCATTCAAATTCCAACTCAGTCTCCTGGGAGATATACAGCTGAGCTGCCATTGAGGCGCATCAAGCTATTTTCATTCCAAGCAAATTCGCCTTATGTGCCAAGTACTCACACATTGTGGATTTTCTGGGGTCTCGCTGGATGGAAACTGCGCCTACGTCCATTGAGGTTCTTTTACGTCCAACTCTAGGTCAGTCAGACGAGCCATCTGATTAACGTGGTTCTCTGAGCCCCACGAGTGTATACAGCACCTGGCAGTCACCAGGCGTTCACCCATCCAATTATGAACCGGGCGCGACGTTGCTTAACTTCAGTGATAAAGCCAATCACGATGAGCGAACGCCGTATAGAGAAATCGCTGTATGATTGAATGAACTAGAAGAGTCTAGTTTTTTTGTAAAAAAAGACTGGCGATGTCTCCCTTCCAGCAGCATAACCATAAAGGTTGATAACTAATAGATGTAGTGTCAATGGCTTTTGTAATTAATGTTATTAAATGGCTCCTGTGGGGTCAGTAGAGACTATGTATTTTGATGTGGTGGAACCCGTTCTTTATATCTACAGCATCTTCCCCCGGAAGGTTCGCTACTCCTGAGGCCTCGCTGTGTCAAGACTTGCTGCCGGGAAGATTATCTATAGTAACTAAATCGTTTTTAGACTTAATCATTGGAGCAACAGTTATTATATCTTCACACCCGGTGATGTTCAAATATAAATGAAATGAATCGGGTTTTAGTCCACCTTTGTGCACATATAGGCTAAACTGGGCCAGGAGAACCTCCTGAGGATGGTGAGATGATTGAGATGACACTGTCCTCCAGACATAGAATTCGAAATTCGAGCCCTGGCGGTCTGAGGCCGAGCACGCTACCTCTCGGTCACGGAGGCTCCCCGCAATACTGACTTTCACACGCGGATGGGGAAAAACCAAACCCCGAACTCTGGCATGAAAGGCAGCGGTGCTAACCACTACCCTAGGGCCCCCGCCCATCTCGTTCATGGAGGCCCCCCACAATACAGACTTTTTTACGAGTAAATGAGGAAGAGACCTTTTGTTTCTTTGACACTTGAATGCTAGAGCCGGTGGGGGGGGGGGGGGGAGAATCCGCGACCTCGGACCTCACAAGTAGGCAGCATTAATCACTGCACTGGGCCCCCGCCCTGCGCTGCATAACAAAATCCACTGTGTTGTCACCGATCTCTCTTTATCAAAGCAGTTCACCATAGACAATTCATAAAAATGACATGTTTTCGTTTACATTTTGGTGACCAGCTCTTGCTCAGCTAATTTGAAGGTGAATGACACCAAATATAGAATGTTATACTTCAGATTCAGTGCACTGAAATTATGTAAAAAACAAGAGTATGCAAAATTCTACACTAAAATGCGACCAAAGTTAAGCATATACATATCTGAGGTGGGCCAAATATGAATGTGGCTGATAATAATATCATGTTTATTATAATTATATGGTTCCCCTGGACCATGTTGACTAGCTGGTTTTGTTATTGCTTTTGATTTTGTAATAGAAAACATGCTTGCTATGCATGTATGTGGAGACATGATCTGATGATTAGTTAATTCACTGCAATGATGTGATATGATATATAGCTTATGTTGATTGGTTGACTAGAACATCAATGACAGACGTTTACTTAACCTTGCCCCGTCACGGGGCACACAAGGCAAGAAAAGTGCGTTGGATTACCCGTGACGGGGCAAATAACAGTTAAATCTTCTTCCATGTCCCGTGACGGGGCGTGGAACCGCTAATTTTGTGCCTTCGATACACCATGGCGGACGAAATAAAGGAAAATTAGAGTTATACAGCCCGCTGTGGTGTATGCAAGATAATTAAAGTGTCCTTGGGCACCCCGTGAATGATGTAACGAGGTTTCTTATTGGTTGTCAAAAGAAGCATTCCACTGGGTCCATTCGACTAGCACAATAAATATGTACACATTTCTAATTTTCAAAAACAACTACATCGATGAGTGGAGTATGTTTCATCTGGCACTCCGGGGCCAGGTGACGTTGGGAGCATTCATTGTACCAGTATCACCTAATCCATGACAGATGAAGTTTGCCCAGTGTGCAGCGAGCCCTTCATCCCTTCCAAAGATGAGGTTTAGCGATTGTGCAGTGGGCCTCTCATCCCTCCTGAGAGATGAGGTTTACCCAGTGTGCAACCAGCCCCTCATCCATCATAAGGATGAGTTTTAGGCAGTGTTCAGTGGGCCCCTCATCCCTCCTAAGAGATGACGTGTACCTATAGTGTGCAGTAGCCCCTCATCCCTGACTGAACCTGAAAGATGAAGTTTACCTTGTGTGCGACCAGCCCCTCATCCCTGAGAGATGAAGTTTACCAGTGTGCAACCAGCCCCTCATCCCTCCTGAGAGATGAGGTTTATCCAGTGTGCAACCACCCCTCATCCCTCCTGAGAGAAGAAGTTTACCCAGTGTGCAACCAGCCCCTCATCCCCGTGAGATGAAGTTTACAGGTGTGCAACCAGCCCCTCATCCCTCCTAAGGATGAGGTTTACCTACTGGCCCCTCATCCCTTCTGAGAGATAAGGGTTTAGCCAGTGCGCAGCGAGCCCCTCATCCCTCCTAAGGATTAGGTTTGGCCAGTGTGCAGTGGGCCCCTCATCCCTCCTGAGAAATGGGGTTTACCTAGTGTGCAGTGGGCCCCATATCCCTCCTAAGAGATGGGGTTTACCAAGTGTGTAGTGGGCCCCTCATCCCTCCTGAGAGATGAGGTTTATCGATTGTGCAGTGAGCCCCTCATCCCTGACTCTGCCTGATAGATGAGGTTTACCCAGTGTGCAGTGGGCCCCTCATCCCTGACTCTGCCTCAGAGATGAGGTGAACCAATAACCCAGTGTGCAGTGGGCCCCTCATCCCTAACTTTGCCTGAGAGATGAGGTTTACCCAGTGTGCAACCAGCCCTCCATCTATCCTGAGAGATGGGGTTTATCTAGTGTGCAGTGGGCCCCTCATCCATCCTGAGAGATGAGTTTTATCGATTGTGCAATGAGCCCCTTATTCCTGACTCTGCCTGATAGATGAGGTTTACCTAGTGTCCAGTGGGCCCTCATCCCTTCTGAGAGATGAGGTTTACCCAGTGTGCAGTGAGCCCCTCATCCCTAACATTTTCTGAGAGATGAGGTTTACCCAGTGTGCAGTGGGCCCCTCATCCCTAACTTGCCCTGAAAGATGAGGTTTACCCAGTGTGCTACCAGCCCCTTATCCATCCTAAGAATGAGGTTTAGCCAGTCTGCAGTGGGCCCCTCATCCCTCCTAACAGATGAGGTGTGCCTAGTGTGCAGTGGGCCCCTCATCCCTTCTGATAGATAAGGGTTTAGTCAGTATGCAGCGAGCCCTCATCCCTCCTGAAGATGAAGTTTAGCCGGAAGTGTACAGTGGGCCCCTCATCCATAACTGGGCCTGAAAGATAAGGTTCACCCAGTGTGTAGCGAGCCTTTCACTCTCTCAGGGTGGAGTTTACACAGAGAGAGGAGGTTTACCAATGTGCAGTGGACCCTTCATCCCTCTTGAGAGAGGAGGATTACCCAGTGTGCAGTGGGCCCTTCATCCCTCTTGAGAGATGAGGTTTACCCATTGTGCAGCGAGCCCCTCATCCATCCTAGGGATGAGGTTTTGTCAGTGTGCAGTGGGCCCCTCATCCATAACTAGGCTGAAAGATGTGAGTTCACCCAGTGTGTGGCGAGCCCTTCACTCTCCCAGGGTGAAGTTTACACAATGTACAGCTGAGCCCAAGAGATGAGATTATCAGATTTTTCCTATATTAACATTCTGATGCCTCTAATATCACATATCTTATGTATTAGCACTCTCCATTCTAGAGTATCACATGTATTAACTCTCTGGGGCCTAGAGCATGACATGTCTCATGTATTAACCCTCTGTGGACTAGACTACCATATTTTCTCAATGTTAACCTTCTGATGCCTAGAGTATCACATGTCTTATTTATTAAGCCTCTGTGGACTAAAGTATCACACGTATTAACCCTCTGTGGTCTAGAGTATCACGTTTCTAATGTGTTAACCCTCTGTGGACTACACTATCATATTTACCTTATTTTAACCTACTGATGCCTAAAGCATCATAAATGTTAGTTATTAACCTTCTATAGGCTAGAGTTTGACATGTATTACCCCTCTGAGGTTCAGAGAGTAGATAGTATCACGTCTCTCTAATATTACTCTAGTATCATATTTCTTATTTATCAATCCTCTGTTGACTAGACTATCGCAAGTATTAACCCTCTGTAGTCTAGAGTACAACGTTTCTAATATATTCACCCTTTGTGGACTACACTATCATGTTTCTCTTATTTTAACCTACTGATGCGTAAATCATCACATGTGTTTTTTATTAACCCTCTATAGGCTGGAGTATTACGTGTATTAACCTTCTGAGGTCTGGAGAGTCGATAGTATCACGTGTCTCAAATATTAACCCTCTGTAGACTATACTATCATATTTCTTTTATATTCACCTTTTGATGTCTGGAGTATCACATATCTTATTTATTAACCCTCTGTTGACTAGACTATCGCAAGTATTAACCCTCTGTGGTCTAGAGTATCACGTATCTTATGTCTTAACCCTCTGTAGACTACACTATCATGTTTATCTTATTTTAACCTATTCATGCCTAGAGCTTCATAGATGTTATTTATCAACCCTCTATAGGCTACAGTTTGATGTGTATTAACCCCCTGAGGTCCGAAGGGTCGATAGCATCACGTGTGTCTCGTGTATTACTGATCTGTGGACTAGATTACCATATTTCTTCTATATTAACCTTCTCATACCTAGAGTTTCATATGTTTTATTTATTAATCCTTTCCGGACTTGAGTAACACATGTATTAATCCTGTGGGGTCTCTGATATCACGTGTCTCAAATATTAATCTTCTGCGACTAGACTATTATATTAATCTAATGTTAACCTTCTGTTGCCTAGAGTATTACATGTCTTCTGTATTAAAGCCGACACAATCACGCTAAAATCATCAAAAAATCAATAAGTTTATTTTGCTTCTTAATATAGGCCTACTTCCTTAATTTGTGAACATGTCCATGACTAGAATTGGGGAAGTCTTTTAAATTATGGGTTGCTGTGGCAACGTAGCAAGGGTGCGGAAAGCCCCATTTATTAGTTATTCCTGTATTTCTTAATTCAGACATGCATGTCTGAAATTTAATTGCGTATTTATTTCTCGCTTAACTGATAAATGTTCAACACAAAATTTAAAAAAACATACGCAATACTAGTCTATGGACATGTTTACATATTATGGCCATATTAAGAAGCCAAAATAAAATTAAGGATTTTTTATGATTTTAGCCTGATTGTGTCGCTTTAACTGTCTGGAGGCTGGAGTATGAAGTGTTTTAACCATCTGGTGTCTATAGTATCACGTGTCTCAAACCTCTGTGAAGTAGAGTATCATATTTCTCCTATATTAACCTTCTGATGCCTAGAATCATATGTCTCATATAATAATCTTCTGGTGGCTAGAGTATTAAATTGCTCCCCTATTAACCATGTTAACCATCTGGTGCCACACATGTGTATGATATAGTTTCTTCTGTAGCTAGACCCAGCAAATGCTACAAATTGAAATATATTTTAGACAGATGAATTTTCAAAGCTGATATTTATGAAACTTAGGCCTAACGTTATCTAGGCTAGAAAAGCTAGGTGGATAAATGGGAGTTAGAGAGGAAATTAGCAAAATACCTTGATAGTAATCTAAGTTTTAAAGATCATTGTTTTATTACGGTGTTAATATTGAAAAAACCTTATCTCTCAGGAGGGATGAGAGACTGGTTGCACACTGGTAAGCTTCATCTCAGGGAGAAGTAGGAGCAGAGTCCGGGATGAGGGGACCACTGTACACTAAGTAAACCTCAACACTCTACGCTAGGAATGGTAAGCCTTATATCTCGGAAGGGATGAGGGGCCCACTGCACAGAAGGAAAATCTCATCTCCCGGGGCGGGGGGGGGGGGAGAGGGACTCATTGTACACTGGCTAAACCTAATCCTTAAAAGGGGCTGGTTGCACACTGGTAAACTTCATCTCTCAGGGATGAGGGGCCCACTGCACACTTTGTAAACATCATCTCTCAGGCAGTGTCAGGGATGAGGGGCCGACTGCACACTATGTAAACCTCATATATTAGGAGGGGTGAGGGGCCCATTTCTCACTGGCTAAACCTCATCATTATCCATCGTAATTAGGATGGATGAGGAGCTGGTTGCACACTGGGTAAACCTCATATAGGCTTAGTTTAGGACGAGGGGCCCACTGCACACTGGGTAAACCTCATCTCTCAGGGATGAAAAGACGGGGCTTGTTACACACTGAATATGTTTATTTCGAATTAAATACTTCTACACGGGGACCGTCTGTGGACGTCTGAATCTAACCAGAAATGCATAATGCATTTCTGATCTAACGTATATAGGCCTAAACGTCAAACGTCTAAAGGCGCAGTGGCAGATCCAGCATAGGGCGTAGCCGGCGTACGCCCCCCCCCCCTTATTGGTAAAATAATGCATTTTCATGCATTTTTTTGAAATAAAGTGAAGCTAACACTTTTTTTTCAGCCAAAATGTGGCTTACGCCCCCTCCTCTTGCACATTCTTGATCCGCCACTGAGGCGGTCCCTGCGAGGAAAGAATAAAAAATGAAGCAAGTAAAGCAGAAAAAGCTAATGAAAATATTTATGATTATTTCAAATTGAAAAAATGATTAATGTCTTGGTTACATCGTTCTGCTTCATTTGGGTAGGCTACCTATGTTATGGATGTAGGGCAATTATAATTTGTTTAAGTTCTTTTAGCGCGTGAACCGTCTATAGACGTCTGAATTTGACGTTAACAGACGTTAGAATCAGGCGTCTTGACGTCAACAGACGGTCCCCGTGCTGAAAGGGTTAATACATTTTGTATTATCTCAGATGTTATTGTACGTCATAAAAAGTATATATTAAGTCATAATTTATTATCTCATATTTTATACGAAATTTATTTTAGCGTTGTAAAGGCTAATATTTCATTGTCATATGTATGTACAACAAAATCTGAGATAAGAACATATTTCATTAATTCGATTGGTATATTAGTATTTAATTGCGATAGGCATGTGTGTGTGTATAATTTTTTTTGGTACATCACTGATTTGAAAATAAAGATGTTGAAATCTGCAATGTCATAAAAAGTATTTTGATTTGCATTTCCATCAAATATAACAAAAATATGTTATTTTGTTGATTTTTTTCTAATGACTCCACACAATTATGGGTGTCGTCTATTAGTATTCAATGGATAATTATGATAATTTAGCCATTTTCAGGATTTGATTTCAAGTTGCTATTGCCATCAACTTCCTTAACCTAATGCTAAATGGTTAACTTCTGGCAACATAACACACCGGTTTATCATCGTGTTAAAACAGCTTCTTGGGATGACATCAATTTTCGTTATTAGTTTTGTAATGAAGTAGTGTATACCCCAGATCATGAATTTCTTTTTTTCAGATTTTTTAGATTTAAAAAAAATTTATCAACATTTCTATGAATCCGCTTAAAACCCAAACAAACGTTTTGTATACCTAAACACTTGCTAAAGGACGGTTAAATGTTCTTACAGCATTGGACCACATGGTGATGCTGTCGGCCCAGCGATGGGCAGACAATCAGTGCTGCAGGTGTATCCCCCTATGTCCTGACTATAAGACACCAATTAGCGGCGATTGCTCTGATCTTACCGTCTAAGACGTGGGAATATGTGTTGTAAAGTGCGGTATATTGCTGACTTTGTTTGTTTACATGGCAACAGACGACCTGGAAATATAACTTCACTGTATTTCACTCTTTTTCGGTGCTTTAAAATTGTTTTTTGACTTTTTTGTATTTTTAGTTAAGATCAGTAGGCTATATAGCTTCAAATAAATACAATTTTCAAAATTGACAACATTGAAAATGTCTCATCCCAAAGGGTCCCTTTAAGCCAAAATCAGCTTCTGGCATACCGGTTAGCGTTAAACTGAAGGTTACAACACTGTTATAGCTGAACTCACACTAACCTAGCTTCGGGCATACGGAGAGCAGAATGACCTAATGTTACAATAATATTTATATTTGGGCTATGCGCAAATATATTGAGTTTTCAACGGAACTTTAAACTTATTATTCTTGGCACGTTTTTGTAAGACGTTATTTCTCTCTGAGTTTTAATCTAATCAACTTGAAATTTTGACACAACATTCCCAGAGTAGTCAGTGGTGCTATGACTTTTCTAAGTCATCCAACATGTTCTTCTGGATTTATCCATGATTTCATGGATCATTATACTTTTGAATGGCAAAAAGCAGTTTCTGCTTACTTGTAAAGTGAGCAGATACTGTACTATGCTGCTCTTCAAATTCAAAAGGCAGTATCTGCTTACTTGTAAAGTGAGCAGATACTGCCTTTTGGATTGCACGGCGGAAGTAGGCCTATGATAGGGTCCAATGTTGGTTCAATAGTGTACACGTCGGGTGATTCTCCATTCATTGTCAGGAGGGATTAACCTGGTGCCACTATGTCCAGACTGACTCCACCCTTTAGTCTCTAGATTTGATAATAAAAATACATTTTATCCAATGTTTTAATTCCGGTCCAGCGTCGCAGACAGTGGCCCAGTATTAAACCAATATTGTGTATTAGGTATGTACCTTAAAATAACGGTCGCAATTCGATTCAAACACAAAAAGTTGAAACAATGTTGTTTTAATTTTGGGCTAGCGTCTGGGATAGTGATACAACATCAAGTCAACAAAGAGACAAGTCAATGTGTGTACTGGGCACTCTGAATGCGATTCCATTTTACAAACAAATATATATCTATTTACAAGTGCAAAAGCTCAGTGGGGACTTCTAAAATTTGAAGTCTCAAGTCCGAAGTCTGAAGTCTAAAATTTCAGTTCAGAATGGCTCCAAAAAAACTCATACGCAAAATTCCAATCAATCTGTCATAGTAAAAATAACCCAACAAAATTTAAAATGGCCGCCATAAAAACTCATAAAACCTAGACCAAATATTATTGTTACTTGAAAAGTCACAATTCCAATCTAGTATAATTTACTACTTTTCAAATATTTTTAAGGGTGCGTCAACACTGGTCAAGGGTCTATGTCCGAGCCCAATGGGGAATGTAGGTTATAAATTTAAGTTAATTGTTTGAGTGTCAATTAACCCAGGCCTAGTCATATACGTTATTACTGCTCATCATTTTAGAATACAAACATTTATAATTTCACCATCGTTATGTGTCAATGACATTTGCCACATAGTGTCTCGTATGTAGTCATCATTGAAACAGTCACCACCAACCGAAACGCAACACCCACGTTTGCCAAGTGCCAATACAATATCAAACGCTATAATATAATTATACACATCTGAATTACCTCATAGTTATCGTACTAAGGGCATTTAGAAATTATTAATTTACTGTTATTCATTCACCTTTTAAGCGCTAACCATGACCATGAATTGTTTTTAGATTACGGTTATAATTAGATTATATTTGTGGCAAGTGATATTAAGGTTGTAGTCCCAACAAACAGAATAGGTTCGGCTCATGTTTTTTAATGTTGGCTTACAATCTGCGACGCTGGCCCAGCATCAAACCAACATGGGATCAGCGCCCCATGTTTGTGCCACGACTTGCCTGTAGGAAAGGTCAGGCTGCGTCTTCGACGATTGAACCCTCTATGTGTCGATGACAACTATATTATTTTTAACATTGTATTAATATTTCAATAGTGGGCATACGTTTTTTGAAGGTGAATTTTGTCTTCAATCCACAGAAAGATTTAAACATGACTGTTTGACAAATCTGTAAAAAAAAACAGAAATACAAATGTTCTCTCATCTGAAGCTGTGTATCGCGTCAGGAAGACACAGCTTCAAGTGAGAGAAACTTTCTCAATTAAATCACTTAATGGGTTAAATAAGATGACGTGTCAGGTAATTATAATGTACGGAACACTGATATTCAATATAGTTTGCAGTCTTCAGAATCTGTTTCAGAAGCAGTGGAGTGTGTGGCAAAACATGTAAACCACACCACAGTCTTCTACCGTGCTGTAGGCCTATGTACGCGAGGTCAACATTATCACAGCACTGCACATTAATTAATTGTGCAATGACAGCCTAATGCTAGACTGTTTCTACCAACAATAAACAGCATTAACAAATGGAATTATTTTTGTAGTTGAATAGAATTTTGTAAATGGATGGATGAAACCGATGGAACATACAAGTTCAGAACAATAGGTTACTGTATACCGATCATCGACGACTATGATCTATTGTTCAAGCGATTATTTCTGCCAACGCAAATTCCAGCTCCAAGTCAGGAAAAATATATTTATTTATGAAAAATAGACATTTCCCAAAGTGAATTATCTGAATAATTTAGCATAAAGATCTACTAAATAATATTTTATCGATTTCAATGTTTGGCACATGCTTGAAAGCGTTTGTATCCGGTCCCAGCATCACAAGGGTTAACACGAGGTCCTAGCAGCACAAGGGTTAAAACGAGGCCCTAGAAGCACAATGGTTAACACAAGGTCCCAGCATCACAAGGGTTAACACGAGATCCCAGCAGAACAAGGGTTAACATGAGGCCAATAATTTATGAATAATTTGCATAATGCTGCTCTCACACATAAGCGAATATGCTGGCGAATATAGCGAATATGTATCGTTGAAATTCGCAGTAAATTAACCCAAATAATTGTGAACAGAAAGCGAATATTTTCACCTCAGTCATCTCTCGACTTCTCCTTACGAATATGTTGTAAATGCACTGCGAATGCTTGTCAATGCCTTACGAATTGCTAACAAGCGTTGCGAATGGTGCAAATGGTCTTAAGAATAAATGCTGCGACTGCCTTGCGAATGTTATGAATGCTTGCGAGTGCTTACAAATAGGCTTGAAAACGTTACAAACGTACTTATGAATAATACGAATGTCTTACTAACGTTGCCATTGTCTTGCCATTTTCTTACGAATAATGCGAATATTTGATGACGAGGCTGTGATTGGTATAAATACGGAGTGAATATGACGCTGGGCTCATTGTTTTCTTGAAGTTAACAGTGGTAAGACATTCGCAAGGAATGGGAAACGGCGAACGTTACAAACGCCTTGCAAATGCCTTACGAACGTTGCAAGTGCTTCCGAATGCCTTACCAACGTTACCAATGGCTTACGAATGCTTACGAATATTGACGGCGAATGACAGTATTCGCAACATTCGCTGAAATTTAGGAGACGCTTCCTAAACTGGCCGATATTCCTAAGCAGGTGGAGAATGACTTGCGAACGTTCCGAATTTGTTACAAACGCTTACAAATACTCGGCGAGTGTTGTGAATTTTGGGCGAATGTCAAATCTTTTCATTCGTAAGCACATTCGCAAGCATATTCGCCTATGTGTGAGAGCAGCATATAAATTAGTAAAAAAAAATTCCATCGCTCCCATAAAAAAGTGTTTAGTATTTTTCAATCAGTTTATTTTATGTTCTTCGCCTCAGCAAAATCCGCAAAAATGCCTTTTTTATTTATCTTGATTCCCCATGGTTTGTCCGCAATTCGTCTCTTTTCCTGCAGAGTGTATAGCATAAAATGGTCGACTTGCGAATTCTGTGAAATTCAATGACCTCGACCTCCTTTGTTTTCACCGAGCTTGCTAATACAATGAAGTATGGGGGAGGGTTCTTATATAACCTTGTTTTCACCGAGTGACTTCACTGCGTTTCACAGAATGAAGTATGGGGGAGGGGGCATTCTATAACCTTGTTTTCACCGAGTGACGTCACTGCGTTTCACAGAGTTCTGTGAAACGCAGTGACGTCATCGGAAACCCTTTTGAACGGATACTCGGTGAAAACAATGTCCTATAATACCCCTCCCCCATACTTTATTTTATCAGATAGCTCGGTGAAAACATTGCAGGTCAAAGCTATTGAGTTTCACAGAAGTTCACCATGCAAATGCCCTTTAAAGGGACATGCCCAGGCTAACATCATAAAATAATTGGTGTTTTTATTTTAGCTTATTAATATGACCATATGATGAAAACATGTCCATAGACTAGAACTGCAAAAGTTTTTTAATTTTTGTGCTGTGCATTCACCAGTTAGGCTAGATTTAGAGACGAATTCCTGATTTCTAATTATTGACAGCCATGTCAAAAATAAGAATTACGGGAATTTCGTCTCTATATCTAGCCTAACTGTTAAGTGGTCATATTAATAAGCTAAAATAAAATCACCGATTTTTTGATGATTTTAGACCTGGGCATGTCCCTTTAACCGCCGAATATACAGTAATATTTACCAGGTTATTAGGTTGACAAAAGAGCAATGCCTACAACTACACAGATATCTGGGCACAGAGCGGGACGGATACCCAGCAAACCCGGCCGAGACGTTGACCCAATGTTAGCTTCATGTTGGAGCAGCGTCTTAACATGGAATTTCGGGAACCAATGTTTGTGTAATGCTGTGCCAGCGTCGCAGACAGAGGACCAGTAATACCCCAGCATTAAGTCAACATCTCTCGTTATCTGGATGTGACCTGATGTCAGTCAGTTGTACGGCGTAAGATGACGATTAAGAATTAATAATAACTAAACAACATCAATCTGGTAAAATCATAGCAAAGCATTAGTTGAGTGATTTCACGTTTTGGGTCCACTGTCATATTGTGTGATTATCTTTATTTAAACCAACATTATTGTTTTTTAAACATTTTAAAACCAATTGTTCAAAACCCCATTTTATATTTTTATCATTTAAAATAACGTTCAATAAAGTTAAATAAACCATTCAAAGGGTTGATTTTTTAAATAATTTATGTATCTGCTATATATAGATAGTTTTATTATTAATACATTTATTTAATGAAACTGTTCTTTAGTGTTATCATGTATGTATAGTTTTTGACATGTCTGCAATTTGTAAAAAAAATAAGCTGTGCGACTGATCACGTGCATATAGGTCACATTAGTCATACTGGATGACAAACTTCATTAAAAGACACATCTAGCTTGAATGAGTATATCAACAAATTGCTCGAAAGGTGTTGATATAATACCTGTCTCAGCGTGAAAGAAAAGGTATTCTGCAATGCCACAACCAGTTTTCAAGATATCTATTCAACATTGCCTGTCAGTTCTACAGGGCTCTGCAGGAAGTTCCAGGAGGTGGGTCTTATTTCAATCATTACATTCAACATATTTCATTATCCATATCTCGTTTTGCTTAAAAATGATACTAAAGAACAGTTTGATTGCAAGCAAGTTCAAAATAAATTATTTCTATTAATAATACCAGGCTTTAATTCTTTGTTCATGATGCACTGAATCTATAAAAACAGCGTTGATGATGAGAAAGAGGATTTACCCGTCATCTAATGGGAGGTTGTTTCATATATATTACACTTGGTTTGGCCATTGGGAAGGCCTGATAAAAACGAAAAAATAGGGGACGCTGAGCCACGGAAGAATCTGATTAGACATCATCACAGAACGCACAACCAAATTGAGAATATCATCAATAAATATTTATTTAATTTTGTTCAAAGGTCAATCCAGTAATGGTAACTTATCAATTTTGATATCGTTGTCCTTTTTCAGATTTGTGTTTTTTGTGTCCTTGGGTATTATAATATATTCATTCTAATGATTTCAATACTATATTTGATTTAAGTTATGAAAAGTTGTGTCTGAAGGTATTTTTATATCAGGGCCTTATGTTGAAGATATAAAAAGCAAATAACGTCTGCATTATGTTTATGGTGTTTGCTTTCCAGGGTCGGCTAGGAGGAATTACTTGCAATTATATCTGCCAGGTTTTCTAACCTGACCTACTTGATCAGTTATAGATTGCATAGATGGTTTTAGAAATGTAATACTTTGGAAGGTGTGAGGAGTACAATATCAAATGTAAATAGGTAAATTAGCAGCTCGTACTGCAAACGATACATCCTTCTCACTAGTGACCTGATCCACATTAATGAACATCACATCTGTAGGCTATGCTCTTGTTGGTTAGACCTGACTACGTAGAAAAAGCTGAAGAGATACTGAATGAAAACCAGGCTAACCAGGCACATTTTTATTGGCAACTGATAGTCATATTTTCTGCCTGAACTTTCGCTTTAGAGAGATATACAGTATATGCTTGTGCAAATATCCTATCTGCTGTCATAAAGAAATACGTTCAGTCATATTCACAAAAAAATGTCAGTAATTAAATTTTAATGATATATAAATCTATGTAAAATTATTTTGCTTGAGAGTCAAAGAACGGTATAAATGAGCTTGAAATAATTATTGCATTTAACAAAAACGATTGTGAATGTGGTAACCGGTCCAACAAATTTGTTTTAAAGTTGGTCAGTGGTGGCTATTTTGCGTTTTACTCAAGTCAGCACATCCTATCGCGAATGAACAGAACCTATTATTGCAATGGTTATTGGCAAAGAAAAGTGTTATGATTTCCATGGTCACCCCACTTCAATCTCTGGTCATAACATAATTGGGCTCATAGCAGTATGGTATATTGACATTACAGAGTATATTGTGGCCTTTGTGCTTGCTAAAATGACCTCTTGTGTTAAAAGGGTTAAATATTTTGATTAATTATTTGGGAGTGGTCTAGATAGATTTAGTGGATAATTTAGTAGAAATGGAGAATTGCAAAAGAAAAATTTGCAGACATTGAGAAGCTTGTACAATTGACATTGCCGTATTTGTAGCTACACTATTAATACCAATCCCTCACCACGAATAATGAATTAATTATTATAAATTAAAATTAAGTAGATTAACCAATTGTTATTACCATAGTCAACAGGGGCACATATTTTCTGTATTTTACTTCTGTGTACATATAATAGTATTCTATGGTGGTTGTTATAGCTACTAGATAATTTAATAATGTGCAGACAAGAAGTAGGTAATCCTTTTGTAGATAACTGTTGTGTTACACTGCGACCATGTGAACACATTCAATAATATTATATAAGTTAATGATGAGATAATAATAATTACGAATGTTGCACTTGCATTTATTAATTTTTAAACATTAAGAAAATCATATCACACATAAAATAATGTCGATCTTGTTTATGTTTCTTATACAGATAAAACAAATATAGCCAGTAATTTTGAGTGTTCATATAGAGTGTCCATATATATTCTTCTGAAACCACTGGCGTCTCGCTGAAAATAAAATAATGAATGGATCAATGAAACAATTTTTTTTTAATATGTTTTATTCGTGGTGATCAAATTCGAAATTTGCATTTAATATTTTGATTAAAAAAATTACAATATGATAACTACAAGAACTTAAATATTTGCTGGGTAACACATAATTTAGGTAGATAGGCATACTTACAATTCTATTTCTCATACACTACTGTATCATGTGTATACGGGGCAGTCGTGTCTCCAGGAGAATGATCTAAAAATTGTATCGCTGTACCTTTATCCTGTACAAAGAAAACAAAAACAAATATCACTATAGCATAATTTAATCATTACGAAAACGCAATTCTGCTACGTAGGTGTACTGTGTAGCAACAACGATTTATGTTCTAGCGCTCATAGCGCATATTTTGCTCAGACATGTTGAAATAACCCTGCTGCTTTTCTGTAGTTTAAATAAGAAAGGTTGTAATGGTGATTTAACCCAGTGGATTTGGTGTGGATTAAATACGAAAATATTCCTATAACCGGCTGTTTTTCTGTAGGTTAAAGAAGGTTCAAATAGTTTAATAGCCCAGGTGATTTTCTGCAGGTTAAATAAGAAGGTTGGGACAGTTATCTAGCCCGGTGTATTTGTTGTGGATTAAATATGAAGATTGGAAAATCGCTCTGTAACCCAGCTGTTTTTCTGTGTGTTAAATAAGAAGGTTGCAAAATTATATAACCCAGGTGCATTGTAGTGGGCTAAATAAGAAGGTTGAAATATGTCTGGGTGCTTTATTACGTGTAGGCATAAAGAAGGGTGCAATTGTTGTTTAGCCCGGGTGTTTTCTGTGGGCTAAATAAATATGTCGGTTGAAAAGTTATAAAACCTACTTGCTTTTATTTGGGCTAAATAGATTTTCCGTGGGCTGGAAGCTATGAAGGTAGAAATAGGAGGTATACAGTCTTTTCTGCTTTTCTGTGGGTTAAATGGGAATGTTGTTTTCACCGAGTGACGTCACTGCGTTTCACAGAATACTATATCGTTCCCCAGGTAGTTATAAATTATTCGCAAAATAACTTTCAATTGAGCTGGGATATGATGAAGAAAAATATCTTAATCTAGTTTTTCAATTTTACTGGTAAATAATAACATACAGTCATATCAAAACGCACCATAACTATTCTACTCCCGACCAATGAAATACTGGCTCAGCCTGTCACATGACGGGATTATTAAATTAAAGGTAGAATATCATACTTGAGCCATTACCCCACCCCATATAGTGGCCAGTGATCCACTAACCATAACGTGTGCTGAAAAATGATTTCATCAATAATTATTAACCTCACATGTTATTTCTCCACAAAAGCGTATTCCTCGAACCCAATTTTTTGACACCAAGGTGATTTCACGACCATTTCAAGATAAAATAAGCAGATATTTTAGTGTAAGAAAATTGCATTATTGCAAACTTGGGCGGCTAACGAAGATACGTATTATTGCAAACTTGGTTGGCCACCGAGGATACGTATTATTGTAAACTTGGCTGGCCACCTAGGATACGTATTATTGTAAACTTGGTTGGCCACCGATGATACGTATTATTGTAAACTTGGTTGGCCACCGAGGATACATATTATTGTAAACATTGGCAGAGAATGGTTAACGACGTGACCATATATGTGTGGGCGTCTTATTTTAGAATGATTCACATTATTGAATAATTATAGCACCATTTCGTATGAACTTGTGTGATGGATTCGTGTTGAAAACACGAGTTGAATATGCTTCTTAGAAAAATAGTTTTAATTTGTCATTTTCATTACCAAATATTTCATGTCGTGTTAACGTACGCATTGCACGTGGGTAGCCCGGCAATTGCTAAGTGGTTGCCCTCATATCGTTGAATCATTTGCTTTTGATATCTACATGTCGTCGTCTCGGATTTCATGGGTCTTCTGAGCCACTCAAATGAGTGGCAGATAGGACCCCTTAACCTCGATATGACGATAGGATTCATAGATGCAGAAAATAATCTTACAAGACAATATTGTGAATTGTGACGAAATATTATAGGTAAAAGGTATTTTAAATTAAATCATGCGTATTTCATCAATAGGTAAGCAAACAAATGAAATGAAATGAATCGGGCTTTAGGCCACCTTTGTGCACATATAGGCTAAACTGGGCCAGGAGAACTTCCTGAGGATGGTGAGATGATTGAGATGACACTGTCCTCCAGAAACAGGATTCGAAATTCGAACCCTGGCGGTCTGAGGCCGAGCACGCTACCTCTCGGTCACGGAGGCTCCCCACAATACTGACTTTCACACGTGGATGGGGAAGAAACTTTTTGTTCCTTTCAAACTGCCGAGACCGGGAACCGAACCCCGAACTCTGGCGTGAAAGGCAGCGGTGCTAACCACTACCCTAGGGCCCCCGCCCAGGTAAGCAAACAAGAGTACAAAAAAAAAATTGTCGATTTTATTTTATGGTAATGTGTAATTATTGTTGTGCAAAAAGTTTTACTGGGAATCACATAATTAATGACTGTATAGACAGTTTTTTTCTATTACCGAGTTGGAAAAAATAACGATGTTATGTAATGAGTAAAATATATTGTTACTTTCAAACTACTAAATAGTTTTTTTTGCCATTATTCTTTATTCGACCATGTAAATAAATCTATAAATTAATATAAAACAGGCGTTGTGTTCTTGACGTTATCTTGCAAATTATATTTAGCGGCGCAGATTTTGTCCAGGCTTTTCAAATCGGTGTCATTAATGTACAAGACTTTAAATACTATAAAAGTATTTCGCTAGGACAAATGTTATCAATGTTATGTCAAGTAAATAAAATACAGAAATGATACTGATGTGACGATAGCACTTTAATATTATGATCTGTCAAGCGGGAATGCAGCCCCTTATTTTATTTCATTTGGCTTGATGCATACAATACATATCACTTACAAAATAATATTACCATGACATATATACTGTAAAAATGTATGCAAGGGATGTCACTGCAGGTGACCATACAACCTGGTTTTACATCGAAAACAATTTTTTTACTAAAATGTGAACTTTTGCAAGAGTAAAATTCTGAAATTTCCGTCACTAGGAAAAATATTTAATTTTTGCACTTGTATGTTGAGATATTTTCAATATAGTTTGCAGTCTTCATAATCTGTTTCAGAAGCAGTGGAGTGTGTGGCAAAACATGTAAGCCACACCACAGTCTTCTGCCGTGCTGTAGGCCTATGTACGCGAGGTCACCATTGGGAAAGCACTGCACATTAATTAATTGTGCAATGACAGCCTAATGCTAGACTGTTTCCACCAGCAATAACCAGCATTAACAAATGGAATGATTTTTGTAGTTGAATAGAATTTTGGAAATGGATGGATGAAACCGATGGAACATACAAGTTCAGAACAATAGGTTACTGTATACCGATCATCGACGACTATGATCTATTGTTCAAGCGATTATTTTTGTCAACGCAAATTCCAGCTCCAAGTCAGGATAAATATATTTATTTATGAAAAATAGACATTTCCCAAAGTGAATTATCTGATTAATTTAGCATAAAGATCTACTAAATAATGTTTTATCAATTTCAATGTTTGGCACATGCTTGAAAGCGTATGTATCCGGTCCCAGCATCACAATGGTTAACACGAGGTCCTAGCAGCACAAGGGTTAAGACGAGGCCCTAGCAGCACGAAGGTTAACACGAGGTCTCAGCATCACAAGGGCTAACACGAGGTCCTAGCAGCACAAGGGTTAACACGAGTACCTAGCATCACAAGAGTTAGCACGAGGTCACAGTAGCACAAGGGTTAACACGAGGTCCTAGCAGCACAAGGGTTAACACGAGGACCCAGCAGCACAAGGGTTAACATGAGGCCAAGAATTTATGAATAATTTGCATAATTCTGCTCTCACACATAAGCGAATATGCTAGCGAATATAGCGAATATGTATCCTTGAAATTCGCAGTGAATTCGCCCAAAAAATTGTGAATAGAAAGCGAATATTTTCACCTCAAGTCATCCCTCGGCCTCTCCTTACGAATATGTTGTAAATGCACTGCGAATGCTTGCCAATGCCTTACGAATTGCTAAAAATCGTTGCGAATGGTGCAAATGGTCTTAAGAATAAATGCTGCGACTACCTTGCGAATGTTATGAATGCTTTGATGACGAGGCTGTGATTGGTATAAATACGGAGTGAATATGACGCTGGGCTCATTGTTTTTTTTAATTTACAGTGGTAAGACATTCGCAAGGAATGGGAAACGGCGAACTTTACAGCGCCTTGCGAATGGCCTTGCGAACGTTGCAAGTGCTTCCGAATGCCTTACTAACGTTACCAATGGCTTGCGAATGCTTACGAATATGGACGGCGAATGACAATATTTGCAACATTCACTGAAATTTAGGAGACGCTTCCTAAACTGGCCGATATTCGCAAGCAGGTGGAGAATGACTTGCGAAGGTTCCGAATTTGTTACAAACGCTTACAAATACTCGGCGAGTGTTGCGAATTTTGAGCGAATGTCAAATCTTTTAATTCGTAAGCACATTCGCAAGCATATTCGCCGATGTGTGAGAGCAGCATTAGTAAAAAAAATTTCATCGCTCCCATAAAAAAAGTGTTTAGCATTTTTCAATCGGTTTATTTTATGTTCTTGGCTTCAGCAAACTCTGCAAAAATGCCTTTCGTCTCTTTGTCTCTTTTCCTGCAGAGTGTATAGAATAAAATGGTCGACTTGCGAATTCTGTGAAACTCAATGACCTCGACCTCCTCTGTTTTCACTGAGCTTGCTAATACAATGAAGTATGGGAGAGGGTTCTTATATAACCTTTTTTTCACCGAGTGACGTCACTGCGTTTCACAGAATGAAGTTTGGGGGAAGGGGGTATTATATAACCTTGCTTTCACCGAATGACGTCACTGCGTTTCACAGAATTCTGTGAAACGCAGTGAATTCATCGGAAACTCTTTTTGAACGGATACCCGCTGAAAACAATGTTATATAATACCCCCTCCCCCATACTTTATTGTATCAGATAGCTCGGCGAAAACATTGCAGGTCAAAGCTATTGAGTTTCACAGAAGTTCACCATCCAAATGGCCTTTAAAGGGACATGCTCAGGCTAAAATCATAAAATAATCGGTGATTTTATTTTGGCTTATTAATATGACCATATGATGTAAACATGTCCATAGACTAGAACTGCAAAAGTTTTCTAATTTTTGTGCTGCGCATTCACCAGTTAGGCTAGATATAGAGACGAATTCCTGATTTTTTAATTATTGACAACCATGTCAAAAATAAGAATTACGGGAATTTCGTCTCTATATCTAGCCTAACTGTTAAGTGGTCATATTAATAAGCTAAAATAAAATCACCGATTTTTTTATGATTTTAGACCTGGGCATGTCCCTTTAACCGCCAAATATAGGCCTACAATAATATTTACTATGTTATTAGGTTGACAAAAGAGCAATGCCTACAACGTACACAGATATCTGGGCACAGAGGGGGACGGATACCCAGCACACCCGGCCGAGACGTTGAACCAATGTTAGCTTCATGTTGGAGCAGCGTCTTAACATGGAATGGCGGGAACCAATGTTTGTGCAATGCTGTGCCAGCGTCGCAGACAGAGGACCAGTAATACCCCAGCATTGGGTCAGCGTCTCGCGTTAGCTGGATGTGACCTGATGTCAGTCAGTTGTACGGCGTAAGATGACGATTAAGAATTAATAATAACTAAACAACATCAACCTGGTAAAATCATAGCAAAGCATTAGTTGAGTGATTTCACGTTTTGAGTCCACTGTCATATTGTACACTATCGAGCGTATTCATAAAAGAGGTTTTACCAAACCCGAGCTTAGCGTTAACACGAATGTAACTAAACATACAACTGCGAAATGGGCATACGTGCACTGTAGGCCCCTAAAACTTTTCACTGTTGAAACAACGATAAATTGCTGGCAGAAAAAACGCCAGCAATGTACCGTTAAAACGACAGTGGAATGTAGGTACGGTAAGTTGCTGTTATTCACAAAACGGCGAATCACCGTACAAATGACAGTGCACTGTAGGTACGGCAAATTACTGTAATAAACCTTATAAACGGTAAGTTACTGTACCTTCATTGAAAAAATTAAATACAGTAAATAACTGTGATCAATACGTCAAACTGCCATCTTAAATTTATCTACCATCCAAAAAAACGCCCACTGAATAATTCTAAGCTTTATGTTTTGGCAGCTAAAAACGCTGTTGCAAAGTAATCAATTGAGTCACCAGAACAACAGGCAACAATTCAATTAACAATTGTATTCCATATAAAATTTATTTTATATCAAACAATCTCACATGATATTTTATAAAACAATATTACATAGGCCTACATCATATTATCAGAAACATATTTAATCACCTCAAGCAAAATGATACATATTTAATCATCCCAAATAATAGTTATGATCGTCATTCTAAAAACCACAGGTGCTTTATAGCTGTATCCGATCCATCCCATTTATTTCATTAACAAAGAATGTCTCATCTGGTTTCAGTATAATATTGACTCCAGACCACTGTGCAGAAGGGGAGTTGTATTTATCAGAGTTTAACATACAATAAACTAGACTATGCCTACATGCCAGTCTTCCCAGAGTCTCAATTAAATTTATAGAATTCAATGTTTGTGAAGTCATTTGTGAAGGACATCTCTCTCGATACCTTCAAGACTTTATGGCTTATGATGGGCGGGATGTTTCTTCAACAGATCCTGCAAAGAAAACATATAGACCTAGCTAAGTTATACAAACAAAACTCATATCACAAAAGATTAAATCAATGCAAAAATAAATTGAGCGTCTGTTTTATTCTATATAGGCCTAGGCCTACTTACAAAATGGTTAATTGCTGTACAAGTAACAGTGCACTATATATGTACGGTAAGTTACTGTGGTATAGGCCACATATAAAGTAACTTACTGTACCTTCCACGTGTAATCACACTGCAACATGAAATCGTATTATAAAGTAAGCAACCATTCATTTTGATATGCCACTTAAGTCTGTCCACATCCTGATATTGACAGAGCTATTTTAATTATATTTTAATATATAACACTAAGAAATTGAGAATACTTACATAAATTGAAGTTGTATTGTTTTTCTCAGATCAAGATGGCGTCGCCTGCTGGGATTCTGGCTATCCCAGAATGCACCATGCAAATGTCGAAAAAACAGCCATCCGCTGTTTATACGGTAATTCGCTGTTAAAAAACTATGCAGCAACAGTGAATGTAGTTTATAACAGTGAATTACTGTTAAATCAACAGTACGGTAAACTGTTGTCAAATTAAACATTAAATGAATGTAAAAACAACAGCAAAGTTTTACAGGGTGGGATGGTCAGGTGAAGGCCTACATTAGCCTATAGAGTACACTTAGACTATATTAATATCAGCAACTGAACTAATTACAAGATGGGTCTATTTGCCCCGTCACGGGGCACACAAGGCAAGAAAAGTGCGTTGGATTACCCGTGACGTGGCAAATAACAGTTAAATCCTCTTCCATGTCCCGTGACGGGGCGTGGAACCGCTGATTTTGTGTCTTCGATACACCGTGGCGGACGAAATAAAGGAAAATTAGAGTTATACAGCCCGCTGTGGTGTATGCAAGATAATTAAAGTGTCCTTGGGAACCCCGTGAATGATGTAACGAGGTTTCTTATTGGTTATCAAAAGAAGCATTAAACTGGGTCCATTCGATTAGCACAATAAAAATGTTCGCATTTCTAATTTTCAAAAACAACTACATCGATGAGTGGAGTATGTTCCATCTGGCACTCCGGGGCCAGGTGACGTTAGGAACATATATTGTACCAGTATCACCTAATCCATGACAGATGAAGTTTGCCCAGTGTGCAGCGAGCCCTTCATCCCTTCCAAGGATGCGGTTTAGCGATCGTGCATCCCTCCTGAGAGATGAGGTTTACCCAGTGTGCAACCAGCCCCTCATCCATCCTAAGGATGAGCTTTAGCCAGTGTGCAGTGGGCCTCTCATCCCTCCTAAGAAATGACGTGTACCTATAGTGTGCAGTAGCCCCTCATCCCTGACTGAACCTGAAAGATGAAGTTTACCTAGTGTGCAACCAGCCCCTCATCCCTGAGAGATGAAGTTTACCAGTGTGCAACCAGCTCCTCACCCCTCCTGAGAGATGAGGTTTATCCAGTGTGCAACCACCCTTCATCCCTCCCGAGAGACGAAGTTTACCCAGTGTGCAACCAGCCCCTCATCCCCGTGAGATGAAGTTTACATGTGGGCAACCAGCCCCTCATCCCTCCTAAGAATGAGGTTTACCTACTGTGCAGTGGGCCCCTCATCCCTTCTGAGAGATAAGGGTTTAGCCAGTGCGCAGCGAGCCCCTCATCCCTCCTAAGGATTAGGTTCGGCCAGTGTGCAGTGGGCCCCTCATCCCTCCTGAGAAATGAGGTTTACCCAGGGTGCAGTGGGCCCCTCATCCCTCCTAAGAGATGGGGTTTACCAAGTGTGCAGTGGGCCCCTCATCCCTCCTGACTCTGCCTGTTATATTAGGTTTACCCAGTGTGCAGTGGGCCCATCACCCCTGACTCTGCCTCAGAGATGAGGTAAACCAATAACCCAGTGTGCAGTGGGCCCCTCATCCCTCCTGAGAGATGGGGTTTACCTAGTGTGCAGTGGGCCCCTTATCCCTCCTGAGAAATGAGTTTTATCGATTGTGCAATGAGCCCCTCATCCCTGACTCTGCCTGATAGATGAGGTTTACCTAATGTCCAGTGGGCCCCTCATCCCTTCTGAGAGATGAGGTTCACCCAGTGTGCAGTGAGCCACTCATCCCTCTTGAGAAATGAGTTTTATCGATTGTGCAATAAGCCCCTCATCCCTGACTCTGCCTGATAGATGAGGTTTACCTAATCTCCTGTGGGCCCCTCATCCCTTCTGAGAGATGAGGTTCACCCAGTGTGCAGTGAGCCCCTCATCCCTCTTGAGAAATGAGTTTTATCGATTGTGCAATGAGCCCCTCATCCCTAACACTGCCTGAGAGATGAGGTTTACCCAATGTGCAGTGGGCCCCTCATCCCTAACTGGCCCTGAAAGATGAGGTTTACCCAGTGTGCAACCAGCCCTCATCCATCTAAGAATGAGGTCTAGCCAGTCTGCAGTGGGCCCCTCATCCCTCCTAACAGATGAGGTGTACCTAGTGTGCAGTGGGCCCCTCATCCTTTCTGAGAGATAAGGGTTTAGTCAGTGTGCAGCGAGCCCTCATTCCTCCTGAAGATGAAGTTTAGCCGGAAGTGTGCAGTGGGCCCCTCATCCATAACTGGGCCTTAAAGATAAGTTTAAGGTGTGTAGCGAGCCTTTCACTCTTTCAGGGTGGAGTTTACACAGAGACAGGAGGTTTACCTAGAGTGCAGTGGGCCCCTCATCCCTCTTGAGAGTGGAGGTTTATCCAGTGTGCAGTGGGCCCCTCATCCCTCCTGAGAGAGGAGGTTTATCCAGTGTGCAGTGGGCCCCTCATCCCTCCTGAGAGAGGAGGTTTATCCAGTGTGCAGTGGGCCCCTCTTCCCTCCTGAGAGAGGAGGTTTACCTAGTGTGCAGTGGGCCCCTCATCCCTCCTGAGAGAGGAGGTTTATCCAGTGTGCAGTGGGCCCCTCATCTCTCCTGAGAGAGGAGGTTTACCTGGTGTGCAGTGGGCCCCTCATCCCTCCTGAGAGAGGAGGTTTACCTAGTGTGCAGTGGGCCCCTCATCCCTCCTGAGAGAGGAGGTTTATCCAGTGTGCAGTGGGCCCCTCATCCCTCCTGAGAGAGGAGGTTTACCTAGTGTGCAGTGGGCCCCTCATCCCTCCTGAGAGAGGAGGTTTACCTAGTGTGCAGTGGGCCCTTCATCCCTCCTGAGAGAGGAGGTTTACCTAGTGTGCAGTGGGCCCTTCATCCCTCTTGAGACAGGAGGTTTACCGAGTGTGCAGTGGGCCCCTCATCCCTCCTGAGAGAGGAGGTTTACATAGTGTGCAGTGGGCCCCTCATCCCTCCTGAGAGAGGAGATTTACCTAGTGTGCAGTGGGCCCTTCATCCCTCCTGAGAGAGGAGGTTTACCTAGTGTGCAGTGGGCCCCTCATCCCTCCTGAGAGAGGAGGTTTACCTAGTGTGCAGTGGGCCCCTCATCCCTCCTGAGAGAGGAGTTGTATCCAGTGTGCAGTGGGCCCCTCATCCCTCCTGAGAGAGGAGGTTTACCTAGTGTGCAGTGGGCCCTTCATCCCTCTTCAGAGAGAAGGTTTACCCAGTGAGCAGTGGGCCCCTCATCTCTCCTGAGATCGGAGGTTTACCTGGTGAGCAGTGGGCCCTTCATCCCTCTTGAAACACGAGGTTTATCCAGTGTGCAGTGGGCCCATCATCCCTACCTGGACCTGCAAGATGAGGTTTACCCAGTGTGCAGCGAGCCCCTCATCCATCCTAAGGATGAGGTTTGGTCAGTGTGCAGTGGACCCCTCATCCATAACTAGGCTGAAAGATGAGGTTCACGCAGTGTGTGGCGAGCCCTTCACTCTCCCAGGGTGAAGTTTACACAATGTGCAGCTGAGCCCCTCATCCCCAAGAGATGAGATTATCAGATTTTTCCTATATTAACATTCTGATGCCTATAATATCACATATCTTATGTATTAGCACACTCCATTCATGTATTAACTCTCCGGGGTCTAGAGCATGACATGTCTCATGTATTAACCCTCTGTGGACTATACTACATTATTTTCTCAATGTTAACCTTCTGATGCCTAGAGTATCACATGTCTTATTTATTAAGCCTCTGTGGACTAAAGTATCACACGTATTAACCCTATGTGGTCTAGAGTATCACGTTTCTAATGTGTTAGCCCTCTGTGGACTACACTATCATATTTAACTTATTTCAACCTACTGATGCCTAGAGCATCATAAATGTTAGTTATTAACCTTCTATAGGCTAGAATTTGACATATATTAACCCTCGGAGGTACAGAGAGTAGATAGTATCACGTCTCCCTAATATTAACCCTATGTGGACTTAACTATTATATTTCTTCTATATTAACCTTTTGATGTCTGGAGTATCACATTTCTTATTTATCAACCCTCTGTTGACTAGACTATCGCAATTATTACCCATCTGTGGTCTAGAGTACTACGTTTCTAATATATTCACCCTATGTGGTCTACACTATCATGTTTATCTTATTTTAACCTACTGATGCCTAAATCATCACATATGTTATTTATTAACCCTCTATAGGCTGGAGTTTTACGTATATTAACCTTCTGAGGTCCGGAGAGTCAATAGTATCACGTGTCTCAAATATTAACCCTCTGTAGGCTATACTATCATATTTCTTCTATATTCTTCTATATACTATCATATTTCTTCTATATTCACCTTTTGATGGCTTGAGTATCACATGTTTTATTTATTAACCCTCTGTTGACTAAACTATTGCAAGTATTAACCCTCTGTGGTCTAGAGTATCACGGTTCTTATGTCTTAACCCTCTCTAGACTACACTATCATGTTTATCTTATTTTAACCTACTCATGCCTAGAGCTTCATAGATGTTATTTATCAACCCTATATAGGCTACAATTTGATGTGTATTAACCCCCTGAGGTCTAGATGATCGATAGCATCACGTGTGTCTCGTGTATTACTGCTCTGTGGACTAGATTACCATATTTCTTCTATATTAACCTTCTCTTACCTGGAGTATCATATGTTTTATTTATTAATCCTTTCCGGACTAGAGTAACACATGTATTAATCCTGTGGGGTCTCTGATATCACGTGTCTCAAATATTAATCTTCTGCGACTAGACTGTTATATTTATCTAATGTTAACCTTCTGTTGCCTAGAGTATTACATGTCTTCTGTATTAAAGCCGACACAATCAGGCTAAAATCATCAAAAAATCAATAATTTTATTTTGGCTTCTTAATATAGGCCTACTCCCTAATATGTGAACATGTCCATAGACTAGAATTGCGGAAGTCTTTTAAATTTTGGGTTGCTGTGGCAACGTAGCAAGGGTGAGGAAAGCCCCGTAGTATTTCTTAATTTAAAAATGCATGCCTGAAATTAAATTGCGTATTTATTTCTTGCTTAACTGATAAATGCGCAACACAAAATTTAAAAAAACATACGCAATACTAGTCTATGGACATGTTCACATATTATTGCCATATTAAGAAACTAAAATAAAATTAAGGATTTTTTATGATTTTAGCCTGATTGTGTCGCTTTAACTTTCCGGAGGCTGGAGTATCAAGTGTTTTAACCATCTGGTGTCTATAGTATCACGTGTCTCAAACCTCTGTGAACTAGAGTATCATATTTCTCCTATTTTAACCTTCTGATGCCTAGAATCATATGTCTCATATAATAATCTTCTGGTGGCTAGTGTATGAAATTGCTCCCATATTAACCATGTTAACCATCAGGTGCCACATATGTGTATGATATTTTTTCTTCTGTAGCTAGACCCAGCAAATGCTACAAATTGAAATATATTTTAGACAGATGAATTTTCGAAGCAGATATTTACGAAACTTAGGCCTAACGTTATCTAGGCTAGAAAAACTAGATGGAATGAAAAGACGGGGCTTGTTACACACTGAATATGTTTATATGGAATTAAATACTTCTACACTAAGGGCCGTATGCCCGAAGCTAGTTTAGCTAACACGAAGTTTAGGCTTAACACGCAAAACTAGTCTATGGAAAACTACCAGCTCATATCCGGAGAACTTTCCAGTACCGGCTCCACCGATCTATTGATACTACCAGCTTCAACAAAGATATATGTACAACAGATCTCGTGAAAAACCCAGCCACATCTCTAACTGCCCGAGTTGACCAGTATAATACGGTACTGGGAAACCTTCTGGATAAACATGCACCTATAAGGAAAAAGACAGTTATTGTTAGACCAAACACAGAGTGGTACTCTTCTGATATACATGAGGCTAAGACCAAACGCCGGAGACTAGAACAACGATGGAGGAAATCAAAACTTACAATAGACTACGACCTGTTTGCTAATCAGATCAAAGTTGTACGGGGGATGGTGACTCAAGCAAAGGCTGATTATTACTCTGAGAAGGTGTGCGCTGCTGAGACTGACCAGAAGGTGCTGTTCCAGATTGTGGATAAACTGCTACATTCATCTCAAGAAACATCTCTGCCGATGCATGATTCTCTAAAGCATCTCTGCGACTCTTTTGGCATATTCTTTCAGGACAAAATTTCTAAGATTCGTATAGAGCTGGACAGGCGCGCTGCATTGGCTGCTGACAGTCAGTCATGTCAAGCTGTCAACTCCATAACATCACTTGCTTCGCTCAAACCAGTTCAGCCCAGTGACATTATAAAAATTATTCGAAAATCACCGAACAAGACATGTGGTTTAGACCCTGTGTCCACATGGATAATAAAGAAACTTCCTGGCACAATGGCGCCTATCATCGCTGACATAATCAACAGATCCATCGCACTATCAGCTGTCCCTGCTTCCTTAAAGGAGGCCTGGGTGACGCCAATCTTGAAAAAACCTTCATTGGATCCCGAGAACTTTAAAAATTTCTGGCCTATCTCTAATCTTCCTTTTCTTGCCAAAACACTTGAGAAGGTAGTGTCATCCCAACTACAGGATCATGTGAAGACCTACAGCCTTTATGACAAGTTTCAGTCTGCATACAGACCAGCCCATAGCACCGAAACTGCTATGCTACGTATCACGAACGACCTGTTACTTGCTGCGGATGATGGACAAGTCGGATGTCATGTACTCTTGGACCTTAGCGCCGCGTTCGATACCATTGATCACCGTATCCTCTTGCAGAAGCTGTCATCACGATTACATCTATCAAAGTCTGCAGTCCATTGGTTTGCATCGTACCTAGAAGACCGGTACCAGAAGGTGGTGATCGGAGATGAAACATCAAGTAATTTCAAACTGCAATACGGAGTTCCGCAAGGGTCTGTTCTTGGACCCTTGCTTTTCACACTGTATACAGCTGATTTAGGTGAAATCATCAAGAAACACGGACTAGGTTATCACATGTATGCAGACGACACACAATTGTACATTTCTATTTCGCTCACAGATGCGGAAACATTCATGCAGCGACTGGAAGCTTGCATTCGTGACATAGATATATGGATGGTAAAAAACAGACTAAAGCAAAATGGGGAGAAGACAGAGGCTGGATTTTCGTCCAAACATTATCTGAGACCATTACAAATTGGTGGAATGAACCTGCTGAGAATGTGAAGAGTCTTGGAGTGACACTGGACAGCTGTCTGACCCTTAACAAACATGTCAGTGCCGTTTGCAGTGCTGCTTCTCTGCACATCAGAAACATTGGAAAGTTGGAAAGATTCGTCATCTTCTGACTCAATCTACCACTGAAAAGTTGGTACATGCCTTTATCACTGCTCGACTGGACTATTGTAATAGCATCCTGTACGGCCTCCCCAAGAGGCTTATTCAGCGTTTACAGCGTATTCAGAACACTGCAGCACGCCTGGTGACACGCATCAATCGAGATGATCATATAACAACAGTGCTGCAAGGCCTCCATTGGCTACCAGTGCAAGAGCGAATCATGTTCAAGATACAGCTACTCACGTACAAAACTATCCATGGCAGCGCGCCATCATATTTATCTGAGTTAGTTTCAAGCTACACTCCAAGCAGAAGCCTTCGCTCATCATCAAAAAACCTTCTCTGTCGGCGCAAGACTAAACTCTTACAGTACGGAGGCAGAAGTTTTTTTCAGTGCAGCGCCAAAGCTGTGGGATGAACTCCCGGATTCAGTGCGGAAGTGCGAATCCTTAGATGTCTTCAAAAGCGCCTTGAAGAAGCATCTTTTCTGTAACGCCTACCTTTAATTGTGTAAAGCGCACAGAGCACTGTATGTGCGCTATAGAAGAGCTTATTATTATTATTATTATTATTAACACGGTGTTAAGTAAAACCATCTGCACCAGTCCAGTCTTAATACACGCAGAGCGAAGCTCAAGATTGCGTGCCCCAAATCACATGGCTGAGTGAAGATGAGTAAAACAGTCTCTTAAAAAATAATTAGCCCGTATGCCAAAAGCAAAGTTAGCATTCTGTTAATAAACAATAAGGTTAAATCCTAAACCAGTGTTGTAACGCCGTGAGCATACAATTTGTGTCCACTTGCAGTGATTTCCCTCAGCGCCGGCAATGGGCACGTCCAACAAACACGATACATCCCACCAATGCTGCTTTATTGTTCCTGCAAGCATCGAAGACCACGGCACAAAATTAAAGGCCCAGTTTGAAATTATCAAAAAATCTGTGATTTTATTTTGGCTTTTTAATATGACCATAATTATGATGTAAACATGTACATAGACTAGAACTGCAATTTTTTATCATTTTTGTGCTGCGCATTTACCAGTTAGACTATAGATATAGAGACGAAATTCGCGCATTTCCTATTTTTGACATGGTTGTCAATAATTAGAAATCAGGAATTTCGTCGCTATATCTAGCCTAACTGGTGAATGCGCAGCACGAAAATTATAAAAATTTGCAGTTCCAGTCTATGTACATGTTTACATCATATGGTCATATTAAGAACCCGAAATAAAATCACCGATTTTTTTATGATTTTATCCTGGGCCAGTCCCTTTAATTCATCAACGGCGCAAAGTGTCGTGTTTCCCGGGAGCAATGTATGAGGATAGGCGTACAAGAGGACTGTTGCTTGGGGATTCCGGGTAGACATGCTTGCTGTACCTCACGCCAATTGCTAGGCCAACAACATATAATGAACGGCATTAC
>OZ024908.1:77630343-77870343 GCA_964017125.1 Flabesymbios commensalis | reverse complement strand
AATGAATGAATGAATAAATGAATGAATAAATGAATAAATATATAAAGCAATGAATGAAGAAATGAATGAGAAGGACTATGAATGTGTAAATGAATGACTCAATGAATGAATAAATAAATGAACTAATTAGTAAATAATGAAATGATCGAGGTCCGAAATCACCGTAAGTCATTTTAATTTCGGACGGTGTACGGTGAATTCAGACAGCGCGGTGATTTCGGTCGGTGATTACGGACGGTGTGCGTCGAATTCGGACCCCAACATATAGTATTCTTATATGCGCACACTTATATTATGCGTTTTGTGGCTTCAATGTAGCACTCTGCCTTAGTTCGTCTGCGAAGCTGGACCTCAAAGGTGTGTGATATCTTGTCAGTGACACAATTCTGAGAAACTCAATGACCTCGACCTCCTGTGTTTTCACCGAGCTGGCTAATACAATGAAGTATGGAGGAGGGTTCTTGTATAACCTTGTTTTCACCGAGTGATGTCACTGCGTTTCACAGAATAAAGTATGGGGGAGGAGGTGTTATACAACCTTGTTTTCACCGAGTGACGTCACTGCGTTTCACAGAATACTATATCGTTCCCCAGGTAGTTATAAATTATTCGCAAAATAACTTTCAATTGAGCTGGGATATGATGAAGAAAAATATCTTAATCTACTTTTTCAACTTTACTGGTAAATAATAAAATAAAGTCATATCTAAACGCACCATAACTATTCTACTCCCGACCAATGAAATACTGGCTCAGCCTGTCACATAACGGGATTATTAAATTAAGGGTAGAATATCATACTTGGGCCATTACCTCACCCCATATAGTGGCCAGTAATCCACTAACCATAACGTGTGTTGAAAAATGATTTCATCAATAATTATTAACCTCACATGTTAATTCTCCACAAAAGCGTATTCCTCGAACCCAATTTTTTTAAATGACACATAACTATATAACCATCCAGGCTTTAATGTTGTAAGATAACACCAAGGTGATTCCACAACCATTTCAAGATAAAATAGGCAGATATTTTAGTGTAAGAAAATTGCATTATTGCAAACTTGGTTGGCCACCGAGGATACGTATTATTGTATACTTGGTTGGCCACCGTGGATACCTATTATTGTAAACTTGGTTGGCCACCGAGGATACGTATTATTGTAAACTTGGTTGTCCACCGAGGATACGTATTGTAAACTTGGGCAGAGAATGGTTAACGACGTGACCATATATGTGTGGGCGTCTTATTTTAGAATGATTCACATGATTGAATAATTATAGCAACATTTCGTATGAACTTGTGTGATGGATTCGTGTTGAAAACACGAGTTGAATATGCTTCTTAGAAAAATGGTTTTAATTTGCCATTTTCATTACCAAATATTTCATGTCGTGTTAACGTACGCATTGCACGTGGGTGGCCCGGCAATTGCTAAGTGGTTGCCCTCATATCATTGAATCATTTGCATTTGATATCTACATGTCGTCGTCTCGGATTTCATGGGTCTTCTGAGCCACTCAAATGAGTGGCAGATAGGACCCCTTAACCTCGATATGACGATAGGATTCATAGATGCAGAAAATAATCAATATTGTGAATTGTGACGAAATATTATAGGTAAAAGGTATTTTAAATTAAATAATGCGTATTTCATCAATAGGTAAGCAAACAAATGAAATGAAATGTATCGGGCTTTAGGCCACCTTTGTGCACATATAGGCTAAACTGGGCCAGGAGAACTTCCTGAGGATGGTGAGATGATTGAGATGACACTGTCCTCCAGACACAGGATTCGAAATTCGAACCCTGGCGGTCTGAGGCCGAGCACGCTACCTCTCGGTCACGGAGGCTCCCCACAATACTGACTTTCACACGTGGATGGGGAAGAAACTTTTTGTTCCTTTTAAACCGCCGAGACCGGGAACCGAACCCCGAACTCTGGCGTGAAAGGCAGCGGTGCTAACCCCTACCCTAGGGCCCCCGCCCAGGTAAGCAAACAAGAGTACAAAAAGATTTGTCTTTTTTATTTTATGGTAGTGTGTAATTACTGTTGTGCAAAAAGTTTTACTGGGAATCACATAATTAATGACTGTATAGATAGTTTTTTTCTATTACCGAGTTGGAAAAAATAACGATGTTATGTAATGAGTAAAATATATTGTTACTTTCAAACCACTAAATAGTTTTTTTGCCATTATTCTTCATTCGACCATGTAAATAAATCTATGAATTAATATAAAACAGGCGTTGTGTTCTTGACGTTATCTCACAAATTATATTTAGCTGCACAGATTTTGTCCAGGCTTTTCAAATCGATGTCATTAATGTACACGACTTTAAATACTATAAAAGTATTTCGCTAGGACAAATGCTATCAATCTTATGTCAAGTAAATAAAATACAGAAATGATACTGATGTGACGATAGCACTTTAATATTATGATCTGTCAAGCGGGAATGCAGCCCCTTATTTTATTTCATTTGGCTTGATGCATACAATACATATCACTTACAAAATAATATTACCATGACATATATACTGTAAAAATGTATGCAAGGGATGTCACTGCAGGTGACCATACAACCTGGTTTTACATCGAAAACAATTTTTTTACTAAAATGTGAACTTTTGCAAGAGTAAAATTCTGAAATTTCCGTCACCAGGAAAAATATTCAATTTTTGCACTTGTATGTTGAGATATTTTCAATATAGTTTGCAGTCTTCAGAATCTGTTTCAGAAGCAGTGGAGTGTGTGGCAAAACATGTAAGCCACACCACAGTCTTCTGCCGTGCTGTAGGCCTATGTACGCGAGGTCACCATTGGGAAAGCACTGCACATTAATTAATTGTGCAATGACAGCCTAATGCTAGACTGTTTCCACCAACAATAACCAGCATTAACAAATGGAATGATTTTTGTAGTTGCATAGAATTTTGGAAATGGATTGATGAAACCGATGGAACATACAAGTTCAGAACAATAGGTTACTGTATACCGATCATCGACGACTATGATGTATTGTTCAAGCGATTATTTCTGTCAACGCAAATTTCAGCTCCAATTCATGAAAAATAGACATTTCCCAAAGTGAATTATCTGATTAATTTAGCATAAAGATCTACTAAATAATGTTTTATCAATTTCAATGTTCAGCACATGCTTGAAAGCGTATGTATCCGGTCCCAGCATCACAAGGGTTAGCACGAGGTCCTAGCAGCACAAGGGTTAAGACGAGGCCTAACAGCACAAGGGTTAACACGAGGGCTCAGCATCACAAGGGCTAACACGAGGTCCTAGCAGCACAAGGGTTAACACGAGTACCCAGCATCACAAGAGTTAGCACGAGGTCACAGAAGCACAAGGGTTAACACAAGGTCCTAGCAGCACAAGGGTTAACACGAGGTCCCAGCAGCACAAGGGTTAACATGAGGCCAAGAATTTATGAATAATTTGCATAATGCTGCTCTCACACATAAGCGAATATGCTAGCGAATATAGCGAATATGTATCCTTGAAATTCGCAGTGAATTCGCCCAAAAAAATTGTGAATAGAAAGCGAATATTTTCACCTCAGTCATCCCTCGACCTCTCCTTACAAATATGTTGTAAATGCACTGCGAATGCTTGCCAATGCCTTACTAATTGCTAACAATCGTTGCGAATTGTGCAAATGGTCTTAATAATAAATGCTGCGCCTGCCTTACCAACGTTGCCATTGTCTTACGAATAATGCGAATATTTGATGACGAGGGTGTGATTGTTATAAATACGGAGTGAATATGACGCTGGGCTCATTGTTTTCTTGAATTTAACAGTGGTAAGACATTCGCAAGGAATGGGAAACGGCGACCGTTACAAACGCCTTGCAAATGCCTTACGAACGTTGCAAGTGCTTCCGAATGCCTTACCAACGTTACCAATGGCTTGCGAATGCTTACGAATATTGACGGCGAATGACAGTATTTGCAACATTCGCTGAAATTTAGGAGACGCTTCCTAAACTGGCCGATATTCGTAAGCAGGTGGAGAATGACATGCGAACGTTCCGAATTTGTTACAAACGCTTACAAAAACTCGGCGAGTGTTGCGAATTTAGAGCGAATTTCAAATCTTTTCATTCGTAAGCACCTTCGCAAGCATATTCGCCTATGTGTGAGAGCAGCATTAGTAAAAAAATGTTCTTCGCCTCAGCGAACTCTGCAAAAATGCCTTTTTTATTATCTCAATTCCCCATGGTTTGTCCGCAATTCGTCTCTTTTCCAGCAGAGTGTATAGAATAAAATGGTCGACTTGCGAATTCTGTGAAACTCAATGACCACGACCTCCTTTGTTTTCACCGAGCTTGCTTATACAATGAAGTATGGGATTGTTCTTATATAACCTTGTTTTCAACGAGTGACGTCACTGCGTTTCACATAATGAAGTATGGGGGAGGGGGTATTATATAACCTTGTTTTCACCGAGTGACGTCACTGCGTTTCACACAATTCTGTGAAACGCAGTGACGTCATCGGAAACCCTTTTGAACGGATACTCGGTGAAAAGAATGTTATATAATACCCCCTTCCCCTATACTTTATTGTATCAGATAGCTTGGTGAAAACATTGCAGGTTTCACAGAAGTTCACCCTGCAAATGATCTTTAAAGGGACATGCCCAGGCTAAAATCATAAAAATAATCGGTGATTTTATTTTGGCTTATTAATTTTGACCATATGATGTAAACATGTACATAACCTAGAACTGCAAACGTTTTTTTAATTTTTTTGCTGCGCATTCACCAGTTAGGCTAGATATAGAGACGAATTCCTGATTTCTACTTATTGACAACCATGTCAAAAATAAGAATTACGGGAATTTCGTTTCTATATCTAGCCTAACTGTTAAGTGGTCATAATAATAGGCTAAAATAAAATCACCGATTTTTTTATGATTTTAGACCTGGGCATGTCTCTTTAACCGCCAAATAGACAATAATATTCACTAGGTTATTAGGTTGACAAAAGAGCAATGCCTACAACGTACACAGATATCTGGGCACAGAGCGGGACGGATGCCCAGCACACCCGGCCGAGACGTTCAACCACTGTAGCTTCATGTTGGAGCAGCGTCTTAACATGGAATGTCGGGAACCAATGTTTGTGTAGTGCTGTGCCAGCGTCGCAGACAGAGGACCAGTAATACCCCAGCATTAGGTCAACGTCTCTCGTTAGCTGGATGTGACCTGATGTCAGTCAGTCGTACGGCGTAAGATGACGATTGGGAATTAATAATAACTAAACAACATCAATCTGGTAAAATCATAGCAAAGCATCAGTTGAGTGATTTCACGTTTTGAATCCACTGTCATATTGTACATTATCGAGCTTATTCATAAAAAAGGTTTTACCAAACCCGAGCTTAGCGTTAACACGAGTGTAACTAAACATACGACTGCGAAATGGGCATGCGTGGGACGGTCAGGTGAAGGCCTACATTAGCCTATAGAGTACACTTTGACTATATAAATATCAGCAACTGAACTAATTACAGGATACTACTCAAACGAGAAATTGGCTCAAAGTTGTTTTAATGTTAGACCAACGTCTGCGACGTTGACAGACATTAAACCAACATTTGGTGAGTGTGCCGTGTTGGCTGGGAAAGCTCTCACGGTTAATATGCGGCGAGTCAACTGTTTTCAGACCCCCATGGCAACACAACTGTTTGTGTCTCAACACTAAGCTCACATAAGAGAATTGGTGAATTATTTCCTGATAGATGTCGCTCAAGTATATAGAGCTTATATGATTTGGGAACTTGCTCATAATGCGGCGATGTGTATAAAACGCATTATAGTATTATTATCTTGGCTGATAACTGTGGATGTGGGGTGATATGTCATTGTGGAATGTCCAGGGGCCACTGTTGCATTCTGGGGACACCCTTGTCCAGTGTATTTTGACAGTTGACTATACCTATAACAAAACTTCAGAATTCCGTTAAAACCGGCTGGTTTTAAAGTTTCATCGGCGTTCATGAAGCAAATGATGGTTACCCACATCCAAAATGCATACAATTTGTGTACACAGCATACACAATTTAATACTCTGGTTAAAAGCGCGTTCCCGATAACACGATACGTCAATACAATGTTGGCTTAACGTTGGGCCCGTGTTGCAGACAGCGGTACATCATTAATCCAACAGTGGGCTAAGGTCTATTGTTTACTGGGTCGAAGAAATAGATCATTTGCCCCTTTATAAGGCCTGTAATCAATATCATATAGAAGAAAATTATTTTGTTATCGTTTTAATCCATTATTACTGACATATGTTTGTGTCATATTATAATTATACATGCTGCTCAGAATTCAAATATCCGTTGTATAAAATATTAAGCACAACTCTCCGATAATAATCATTGTTAATCCGATAGGGCGGGGGCCCTGGTGCAGTGGTTAAAGCTACCTGCTTGGAAAGTTGGTGATCGCGGGTTCAAACCCCACTCTGGCCTTCAAGTTAGAAAAAGCAAAATGTTTCTTCCCCGCTCACTCGTAAAAATTCAATATGTGTCTCAGTCTCTATTTGTCTCTGTCTATGGCTCTGGCTTTGGTTCTGTCTCTGCCTCTGCCTGTCTCTGTCTCTGGCTTTGTCTCAGACTATTTCTCTGTCTGACTCTGTCTCTGTCTGTCTCTGTCTATGGCTCTGTCTCAGGCTATGTCTCTGTGTGACTCTGTCTGACTCTGGCTCTGTCTCTGGCTCAGTCTCTGTCTGTCTCTGTCTCAGTCTGTCTCTGGTTCTGTCTCTGGCTCTGTCTCTTGCTCTGACTCTGTCTGTCTTTGGCTCTGACTCTGTCTCTGGCTCTTGCTCTGTCTCTGGCTCGCTCTCGCGGTCCTTCAGAAACAATGGCCCCGTCCAAACTTACTAGCACGTTACTTAGCGAATTGTTATGACCGTCGACCCATAACATAGATATTCAAATGAAGCAGAAAGAGCTAACTAAGCTATTTGTGATGATTTCAAATTGGAACAACCCTTTGGTCTCCATGGTTGATACGCAAATATTTCAGCATTGTGTGTTAAACCATCTAGACATTAATGAATTATTATTTATTTGGCCAACGTTCTAAGGTATGTGGTCCATCAAAAGTGAATATTTTTAATCAGTTACGTGAAACGTCTGACCTGTTTTTAACTAGGCAATTTTGATGGGTTGAATAAAAAAAGTTCTAAAGTATATTTCTTATACCACTCCATGACGGAGACTTATTCCTGAGGTCACATAGTGAGCGCAAGATATTACTGCAATACATGTTTCAAATTACTGTTATCATTATTACATTTAGCTATAAACAAAAAAATACATATTTGTGATTTTTTTAATACTATTCGCCGTCTGTTTTGTGAGTAGAGTAGGCCCATGGTTTTTCCTCTTCCAGTCTGTGACGACTATGCGTTTTGAGGGTAGTAACAATCTGTTCAATTTGTCCTTGTATGTTTATGTTTATAATAATATTTGAGGAACTATAGAATGTATGGTGAAATTGTTTTTTTTCAAAAAATCAAAGGTACAATGTGAACGGGTAATCCCAAGTACCACTAGTCCGTATTACTCATACTTTTGTATGTAGGCACTTACCTGCCTGAGTACGCAATAAAAAGGTTTTGGTCAGAGCGCAATGATTTTTAGTGATTGTTGATTAAAATGTTTGGCAGAGATGCGTTTTCGCCTCATAGGGAAAACACATCATTTCAACAAGGGCTCAGGGGTACATATTTTCTGTGTAGATATAATAGTATTCTATGGGGTGGTGAAAAGTGTACGGGGGTAGGCCTACTATCCTGTTTATTAATAAAATGTAAGTATTATAATTTAGTGCTTCGTTTATATAATGGTAGTTGCTATAGCTACCAGAGAATTTAATAATGTACAGACAAGAAGTAGGTAATCCTTTTATGGATAACTTTTGTGTTACTCTGCGACCATGTGGACACATTCAATTATAAAGTTAATGATGAGATAATATTAATTACGAATGTTGCACTTGCATTATTAATTTTTAAACATGAAGAAAATCATATCACACATAAATAATGTCGATCTTGCTTATGTTTCTTATAGAGATAAAACTAAAATAGCCAGTGACTTTAAGTGTTCATATAGAGTGTCCATTTATATTCTTCTAAAACCACTGGCGTCTCACTGAAAATAAAATAATGAATGGATCAATGAAACATAATTATTTTTTTAATATGTTCTATTCGTGGTGATCAAATTAGAAATTTGCATTTAATATTTTGATAAAAAAAATTACATTATGATAACTACAAGAACTTAAATATTTGTTGGGTAACACATAAATTAGGTAGATAGGCATACTTACAATTGTATCTCTCATACACTACTGTATCAGGTGTATACGGGGCAGTCGTGTCTCCAGGAGAATGATCTAAAAATTGTATCGCTGTACCTTTATCCTGTACAAAGAAAACAAAAACAAATATCACTATAGCATAATTCTAATCATTACGAGAACGCAATTCTACTACGTAAGTGTACTGTGTAGCAACAACAATTTATGTTCTAGCGCTCATAGCGCATATTTTGCACAAGATATACTCTAGATTACCTTGCTCAGACATGTTAAAATAACCCTGCTGCTTTTCTGTGGTTTAAATAAGAAAGGTTTGGATAGTTATTTAACCTAGTGGATTTGGTGTGGATTAAATACGAAAATATTTGTATAACGAGCTGTTTTTCTGTAGTTTAAAGAAGGTTTAAATAGTTTAATAGCCCAGGCGATTTTCTGTGGGTTAAATAAGAAGGTTGGGACAGTTATCTAGCCCGGTTTATTTGTTGTGGAATAAATATGAAGATTGGAAAATCGCTCTGTAACCCAGCCGTTTTTCTGTGTGGTAAATGAAAAGGTTGTAAAATTATATAACCCAGGTGCATTGTAGTGGGCTAAATAAGAAGGTTGAAATATGTCTGGGTGCTTTATTGCGTGTAGGCATAAAGAAGGGTGGAATTGTTGTTTAGCCCGGGTTGTTTTCTGTTGGCTAAATAAATATGTCGGTTGAAAAGTTATAAAACCTACTTTAGTGCTACTTTGGTTTAAATAGATTTTCTGTGGGCTGGAAGCTACAAAGGTAGAAATAGGAGGTATACAGTCTTTATTGCGGGTTAAATGGGAATGTTGTAAACGTTTATAACCCTGATGCTTTTTTGTGGGCTAAATACGAAGGTTGAAATAGGTATATAGTCTGGGTTATTAATTGCGGGTTTAATAAGAAGGTTGGAATTGCTATTTAGCCCGGGTTGTTTGATGTGGAAATAGTTATTTAGCCTGGATGCTTTGTTGTGGGTTAAATAAGTACATAGGTTGACATAGTTATTTATCCCCGGTTATTTGATGTGGGTTGAAGACGAAGATTGAAATAGCTCTAAAACCCATTTGTTTTATGTGGGTTATATAAGAAGGTTTGTAGTGTTATTTAGCCGGGATGCTTCCTGTGTGTTAAATATGTCGGTTGAAAAATTATAAAACCTACTTGCTTTTATTTGGGGTGAATAGAAGGTTCAAACAATTAAATAGCCCAGTATGTGATTTTCTGTGGGCTAAATAAGAAGGTTAGGATAGTTATCTAGCCTGGTGGATTTGGTGTGGGTGAAATATAAAGGTTGGGGATAGGCCTAGTTCTATATCACCCAGCTGTTTTCTGTGGGTTGAATAAGAAGGCTGTAAACGTTTATAACCCAGATGCTTTGTTGTGGGCTAAATACGAAGGTTGAAATAGGTATATAGTCTGGGTTCTGAAATGCGGTTAAATTAGAAGGTTGGAATTGTTATTTAGCCCGGGTTGTTTGATGTGGAAATAGTTATTTAGCCTGGATGCTTTGTTGTGGGTTAAATAAGTAGGCCACATATATAGATTGATATAATTATTTATTCCGGGTGATTTTATGTGCGTTGAAGACGAAGATTGAAATAGCTCTATGACCCACTTGTTTTTATGTAGGTTATATTATGAGAAGGCTTTTATTGGTATTTAGCCCAGGTTTTTTCAGGATTTGAAAAAAATAAACGTGGGGGGGGGGCGGCCGGCCCTTAAGTTTTTTGTTGGTATATTTAGGTCAATTTAGGTGGCTTTTTAAAAAATTGTGGCGAAAAAAGCGGGGCCGTCCCCCCTCCTGGATCTGCGGCCGGCATTTCCCGTCATTAAGTTGACTATAGGCCTTTATTTACCCAATGTTGGTTTAATGTTGGTCCAGTGTCGTAGACGGTGGACCAACAATAAAGTAACCTTGGGTGAATGTCTCAGATACTAGGCAATGTAAAGTGCACATCGGGCGTCGTAATCAAATGCGGCCACGGACGATAATACGCGTAGTTGTCAATTCACATATATTTGGTAGTATTCCAGCTTTCATATTTTTTTTGTAAATGTTGCAAGCGATATTAGTTGTCATGTGTCAGGGATAGGCCCATATTTACATTGTACAAGTTTATTTTCACGCGGCATAACTCACCTGTTCATTTTCATAAGTTCCTGGTGTAGGCTATTCAGTTCCGTGAATGAGCGCCAAAAAACGAACATTGACAGCAGGGCATTAAAAGAACGATTTTGATTGGTTGTCATTGTCGGGTTAAATAAGGGTTTTAGTCTTCTTGCACACCCCGTGACGGGGTAAATAGACAATTCCTAACCTAATACCTCTTCATTCTAGACTGGTTTTGGGGTACTTTCATATACGTGGTCAAAATGTCAAGTGTGTCGCTATTTGTTTACGGTTGACATCTCATTCCATGTTTTGAACATGCCGAGGCTCAGAAAGAAATCGGTGTGTGCGGGGTGCTCGTATGGAAGCAGTAGCCCGTGGCCTGTACAAGACCATGACCCCATATTGTATAATATATTGTATAATATTATGGGGTTTACAGATCAGGCCAATAAACATCAATGAAATCATTGAACCAAATAGTCCATGGGCCAGATATGAAAACCTTTCCCCCCCCCCCCTGGGGATTTTTAAAGACACTGATTTTTGGACACCATATTATATGACTATTCAATATCTGCTTGTTTCCAATCAAAATATTGGGGCATAAAAAAATACTGAGTCATCAAACATATGCACCCCCTGAATTTTAAGCGGTAAATTTAATTTTATAGAAGTCATGTTGTTTATATTTTTTTCAACTGCAGGTATTTATTCTTATAATTAAACACTAGTTATGTCACAAGAAGATGCTATGTGGGACAAAAAAAAAATATATATGTAAAAATCCTTTAAATCCCAAATTCCACATATCGCTTGCTACCCTGATGACATCGCAAGGCTCTGACACAGTGACCTCCATTTTTAAATGTAATAGTTCTAGTACGATCAAAAGTTTACGCCTGCTGACGATGGCCTAGTTTTCGTAGGAACTGGAAATATTCGTCTCAATTTCATGGCATCCGAGTTTTTTGGCAGGTAGCGCGAGTATCGTTTTTACACAGCTGGCTGTGGAAACAAAATGACGGTCAGTGTGAGTGGGCCTCGCGCAGTAAATGAGTTAGGCGGCCCAGTCATACCGGGTAATCGCTTGCTACGTTTACATGGAAATCTAATCTGAAAACCCTCTCCACCCCCCATCCTCAAGGGCGAGATATTTGAAAACGATAATTTTGAGACAGCTTATTCAATATCCATTAATAAATATCTGCTTGTTTTCACCCAAAATAATGCGACGGGAAAAAATATTGGGTCATCAAACATATGTACCCCCTTGAATTTTAAGCGGTAAATATAATTTACTGAAAGGCATGTTGTATATATTTTTTCAACTACAGCTGTTTATTCTAATAATTACACACTAGTTATGTTACGAAAAGATGCTATGTGAGACGAAAAAAAGTAATAATATGTGGTTCATTAATATATGTAATAACCCCTTAAATCCCAAATTCCACATATCGCTTGCTACGTTTACATGACAATCTAATATGAAAACCCTCTCCACCCCCTCCTCCGGGGCGAGGTATTTGGAGACGAGAATTTTTAGACACCTTATTCAATATCCATTCAATATCTGCTTGTTTGCAGTCAAAATATTTCGACAGGAAGAAATATTGGGTCACCAAGCATAATGTACCCCCTTGAATTTTAGGCGGTAAATTTAATTTACTAAAAGGCATGCTGTATATATTTTTTCAAATACATGTAGTTATTCCAAGAATTAAACACTAGTATTGCTACAATATGTTATGTGAAACTAAAATAATAATAATAAAAAATTATATAGTTTTTTTAAATACATGTAATAACCCTTTAAATCCCAAATTTGACCCCTCCTATGCTACCAGGTAAACAAAACCCTCTGCATCCCCCTCCTCCTGGGCGGGATTTTTTACGACAATAATTTTTTAGACACCTTATTGTTTATCTGTTTTTTATCTGCTTGTTTGGACTCAAAATATTGGGGCTGGAAAAAAAAAACGGGTCATCAAACATATGTACCCCCTGAATTATAAGCGGTAAATTTAATTTCCTAAAAGACATGCTGTGATTGTTTTTTTAGGTATGTGTTCCATGGAATAAACACTAGTTATGTTACTAGAAAATGTTATGTAACAAGAAAATAAAATATATTAACAAATATGGGGTTCATTATAATATATAATGACTTTTTAAATCCCAAATTACACGTCTTTCGTGCTATGTGTATATGAAAACCAGAAATGAAAAACATCCCCAACCCCCTCACCATAACCGGGATTTATAAAGACAATAATTTTAACACACCTTATTATTAATCTATAAAAAAATCTGTTTGTTTGCACTCAAAATATTGGGGCTGTAAAAAGATCGGTTCATCAAACATATGTACTCCCTGAATTTTAAGTGGTAAATTTAATTTCCTAGAAGACATGTTGTGATGTTAACTCCAGGTATGTGCTCCACGGAATAAACACTAGTTATGTTACTAGAAGATGTTACGTGAAGTTAAAATAAGAAAAAATAACAAATATGGGTTTCATTACAATATATAATGACCCTTCAAATCTCAAAGTACACGTCTTCCGTGCTATGTGTATATGAAAACCATACATGAAAAATATCCCCTACCCCCTTCCCATGGGCGGGATTTTAAAGACAATAATTTTTAGACAACTTAATATATATTTATTTAATATCTGTTTCCACTCGCTATATTAGGACAAGAACAATTAATGGGTCATTTCACACAGTAAATTTAATATAAAAAAAGACTGGTCGTATCTATTTGTTCAACTCTAGTTATTTATCCCAAGGATTACACATTAAAATCAACCTAGTTATATCAGTAGATGATGTTATGTAAATAAAAAAATAACTTGAAAAACAAATATTGGTTTATTATTACATCATACATGTAATAACCCATTAACTCCTATATTACAGGTCAGTTATATTAAACCAAGGTGTGATAAAATAATAGTTTTATCATGTCAGTGGCATTTAGAAGGTATGGGCATAAAATAATCTCAAAAATCACGAAGGGCTTACAAAATTACTTTTGAGTTCATGTGACTCAAACCCAAAGCATGTCTCGACATATATCACTGAATAATAATTAGCAGGTGCAACGCTAGGTGCTGATAAATAGGTCTAAGCATTATTTTTCTTTTAATAATATTCTAGATAACTTGTAACCATTCTAATAATTATGCAAGCCCATGTTCATAATAAGGCTTTTGTCTGAAAAAAACAAAACCATAGTTTTCGGGCGATGTGTTATTTTTAATTCCCGATATCTTTAATAAACATGTTGATATCCCTAATATTCATATTTCGATGCTTGGTAACTAGGCACATGCTTTTTTTATTGGTCACTTATGTATGTATTATCGGACAATCATGTAGCTATAGTCTATAGGTTAAGGTACCATGCTGGAAACCATAAAAAATCAAAGGAAGAAATTCACAATAAAAAACACATTTTGGTATTATCGTATAAGTATAGTTGCCCAAACCCAAATAATTATACAGTAAATAGGTGTCATTTTAATTAAAGGTAATTTCCACGAGATCTGGGTTATAGGGTTACCCTAATATGGTAAAGAAAACAAAGTAGGGTCTACTGCTGAATTAAAAGATCATATTATGAAAAATAAACGTTTAAACTGGTCGTGGGTATTAGCTGAGAGGTCAAGGGGCTTAGTGAGAGGTCGTGTGTGGCGATAATACGTATTTGAGTTTTTTCTTTTTACACGAATTGCTATTTCACAACGCCTTAACTATATGTGTGTACACAATTACCAGTTGAAATGTTATATATTACATGTAAAGTGGACATTTCGGAACTCTTGAAATGTTTTCAGATGAAAGATTGACCACAAAAATGGGAGTGTAGATATTTTATGTTTTACTCTTTGGTTGTTTGGTCTTTGATATAGGCCCCTATTGCTTGATACCTGATTTTTCTACAATACTTATTATTAGCTAATTTGCATATTTTATGCTAATATGTTGTCATGATTTTGAAAACATATTTTATTGCAATATCTGTCCTTGAAAACCATAGGGTAGACATTTTTTCAAGATTCTAACTTGATTAGTTTCTGAGATATTGCTTAAAACTGGATTTTGCGTAATGGCTGCCTAATTTGCATATTTTATGCTAATTTATTATTCTGATCCTAATTATATATATTTTATTCCATTCGTTGGCCATGAAAACCGTATGATAGACACTGTTCTTAGGATTCTAACTTGATTAGTTGCTGAGATATTGCTTTAATCTGGATTTTCGGTAATGGCTGCCTAATTTGCATATTTTAACATATTTAGCCCCAACAGCTTTAAATGCAAACAACCGGATTTAAATGGGTCCATATTTAGAGGCTTTAAAAATAATCCCTGTGAAAAATCCCTGGGGGGGGGGGGGTTCAGGTGGCCCATGGTCTAAAAGTAAAGCTGGGGTTTCGTCATAACCACTGATACTGGATTCGCTTGATTTCCTTTGCCTGAAAGCTGTGATTTGAGAATCGTATACAACTCACTGGCGTCTCTTTACTTTATTGGTGAAACAAATTGGTGCTCTCACATCAGGTCATTATTATTACGAAAAAAACACTGCGATCTTTGGGAAAATCATAGGGTAGAAAATGCCAATCGTCTCATCAAACTAGTTAAATTATCTTTAATTGATACATATAAAGTTGATTGGCCTAGCAAAGCCCGGTACTCAATAAAATTGAGAACGTACACAAAGTTCAAATTCGACCACTCGCTAGAAGAATATCTGTTTTACATCCCCGACACAAGGTGGAAAAAGGCGCTAGCAAGATTAAGAATGAGCTCACATATCCTAGAAATTGGACGAGGAAGGCATGTGCAACCGCAAAAAATACTACTAGAACAGCGCTTATGTCAAAGATATACATAAAACTGTATTGATGACAACATTCTTTTTTTAATTAGTTGCCCGTTCTTCGCTACACAGAGAACTAGTTCACTTGCCGAAAGTTAGTACTCATCGCTGAATTTGACTCACTCTCAAATGACGACAAATTCACATACATTATGTCATCTACACATCGACCGTTAGTAATATGCTTAGCAAAATACACCTATAGCTGTTTTCAAACCTTAAAGGGACATGCCCAGGTCTAAAATCATAAAAAAATCGGTGATTTTATTTTGGCTTCTTAATTCGACCATATGATGTGAGCATGTCCATATAGTAGAGCAGGAAATCAGGATTTGAGGCTTAGTTTTCGAGATAGTAGTCCACCAAATTCCCACGGACAAATGTCATACCGTTGGAAAGCTCTGAATCTCTAGTTTTTAGAACGGGGGGTCGCCAAAACGTCAGGTGGTCGACTTTGCGTAAAACGTGAATTTGTGACGTCATACTTTTTTTTACAATATAATTATGATCTTATTACATTTTTCAATTGAATGAAAATATTGGGAGCTATAGGGTCGAAACCGTTCCGAGCGATGCAAACAGATTTGAGATTTATCTGACTTGTAATTTTGTGCTGGATCCGAAAATCAACATCTTACATGCCGTATTTGCAAAATGTTCAACAGTAAGACGTCATTGTTGCCACAGTGACAATTCAGCGAAACCTCGCTTTGCTTGGCTCGTCAACCTACAGATCAATACTATGCCTAGTTTGGAATCCAATTCTAAAAAAGTGAACTAAATATTTATCTCCACACACAAGCTAAAATACATATTTTTCTTCAGGCAGAATGGTAAAAAAATAAAATATAATTTGTCTAATTCAAACCCCCCCCCCCCCCCCCTAGTAATTCAAAAGTGACCCCCTTATGCCATATAACTTAAATGGCTGAACGTTAGCTCATCATTTAGATGTGTTATGTCATCATCAGTTACAGGAAATATATTAGATACACTTGCCATATTATGAGCCCTGTAACCCCACAGCCTACAAGATCTGATTAATACACGGAGAAGAAAACATCGCGCGATATTCAGTCCATATACAATCCGCAATAAGTCGCTCTGGTTTAATTAATCTTGGGTCAGCGTCGCCAATGTTAGTAAAATTTAGCATAAATCTCTTGTCTTTCAATCTGAAATTATCGCGCGATAAGCAGTTTAATGTGTAAATGGCATTACTAAAAGTAATATCAATTATTGCACGATATTTTTTGTCGCGTGATTATATGCACATCTCCGTCATTAATCAGCGGTGTATACATGCGACATGGGATTACTGATAAGGCGTAAGCATGTAGCCTAGGTATTAATACTCCACCATTACAATCAGCGGTGTATACATGCGACATAGGATTACTGATAAGGCGTAAGCATGTAGCCTAGGTATTAATACTCCACCATTATAATCAGCGGTGTATACATGCGACATGGGATTACTGATAAGGCGTAAGCATGTAGCCTAGGTATTAATACTCCACCATTATAATCAGCGGTGTATACATGCGACATGGGATTACTGATAGGGCGTAAGCATGTAGCCTAGGTATTAATACTCCAACATTAATAATGCTCTACACAAGAACAAGGTGTCATATGAGTTTCACCATTGGTCTCAACGTATACAGATAGACCCTGACACGTGAGGGCCAGAGGGGAGAGAAGAGCACCACGTAGACCCTGACACGTGAGGGCCAGAGGGGAGAGAAGAGCACCACGTAGACCCTGACACTTGAGGGCCAGAGGGGAGAGAAGGGCACCACGTGGACCCTGACACGTGAGGGCCAGAGGGGAGAGAAGGGCACCACGTGGACCCTGACACGTGAGGGCCAGAGGGGAGAGAAGAGCACCACGTGGACCCTGACACGTGAGGGCCAGAGGGAAGAGAAGGGCACCACGTAGACCCTGACACGTGAGGGCCAGAGGGGAGAGAAGGGCACCACGTAGACCCTGACAAGTGAGGGCCAGAGGGGAGAGAAGGGCACCACGTGGACCCTGACACGTGAGGGCCAGAGGGGAGAGAAGGGCACCACGTGAACCCTGACACGTGAGGGCCAGAGGGGAGAGAAGGGCACCACGTGGCGCTTTGGTAGAGCGTCTGAATGCATTGCCAGGGTTCAAACCCCGCTGATGTGTGTTTTTTTTCAGAGAAATATCCTTATTTCTCCTTTCTCAACGACCTCGTCAAGTTAGGCTTGTAAACCTGTGTATCGACATTAATTTCGCGCACGACCACGCGCTGCGTGCTCAGACCTTCACAGGGCCACAGATGCATGAGACCTCTGTTGAAATGGGACACCCCTGCTCATTCAAGGAAGCATAAAAGATTGACATGTATCTGTAGACAAATGTACACAATTATCATCAACTATAAAACTCACCTTTTTATACCATTCCCCAAATGTCTGATCAACGCACGCTGTCGGTAATATAATTCCAACACATATTATCATTAATTCGTGGAAAAAGATAAAAAAATGATCGTCTGAACACTATCAAACCTTATACTTTTAAGCCACTTTGACGATTATATCAGTTTTGGCGACACAATGGTGTGGTTATGACCTTTAAACTTGATATATTTAGTCTTAATTAGCTCCTCGTTCGTACTACACAATATGTGGTCAAAGTGGCGGCCACCGTTACATATCTTGTAATATTTTGTTTTTGCTTGAGTAGCAATTAGAGGATAGCTTATTCTATTTTTTTTTAAATATGATCTTAAGAGCAAATATAATTTAAATAGGTAATCACCACCCGTGCCGAGTGATGTTGCGATCGTCAAAATGAGGTCGGACAGCAATTTCTTACTTTTTAGACTGTCCAAAAACGAAAAACAAACCATCATATCTAGTCCTAAATATTATCTAGAACGCACCATTTGAAAGCTTAGATTCCATCATGCTCTGAAGGAATATGCCCTCGGATCCAACTAGAACATAACTTGGGAGCTTGGCTGTGTCATAGGTGGTCTAAATTCTGGCTCCACCTCCCGTCAGTCAAATTCTTGATCCACTATTGTTTTACTTGTTAATGTCCACGTTTCTCCGATTGAAACCTTTAAAGGATAATACCCTCACCCGGTATACAAAACAGCGTATGGAATAATCAAATAAACGATTATAAAGCATTGGTAAAATAATTAGTTATCATCAATACCATCAACGTATGATTGCATGATTCGTTCATTGTTATACACATAAGAAGTAATAATTAATCATTTTAATGTTGCTATTTTTTTGATTCAGTAAAACAAGAGATTTAGAAAAATTATCAGGTGTAACTAAAAACAACTACAGGCGGTTTGTTATTCTGGATCCCAAGACCGATGCATAATTTGAATTTGACTCTGCTTGATGTCAAGGAAAGTCAACATTGTGTTGCAACAGGTGTCATATGACCAAGGGACATACGAGATATGACATGTTTCTTTATCTGACTATGATACGAGATAGGACATCTTCCTTCTTTGACTAGACTTAGACTCAGACTTTATTTTTGTTACCATAAACATGATAAACTGAGAGTTCATGACTAGGAGACACACACTAACAGGGATGTTGACGCGTGTGCCACCCAGATGAAAAGTACAAAATACTGCAATTACTATACATAACATATTAGACATAATCCGATAATATTTTTATTGAACATAGGCACCCCCTTTTCATACCCAACCCTCTCCCTTTATAAAATGAACAATTCATTATATGATATTTCAATATATCCATATTACAATAATCTGTTAAAACATAAACACGTTCTAATAATTACCATTCAATTATTAAATTTAAATTCAAAATAAAATAAATTAGAGTGAAGAAAGGTCAAATTCATGGATGAACAACGAAATTTTAGCCCTGATATATATATATATAAACGTGATTATACTAAGCGCATGGCTGTTCGACTTGGCTCTTCTGACAAAATGAATGAATATAAAAAACTGAGAAATTTGGTCATCTCAAAAGTCCGAAATTCGTAACGACCCTATTTCAAGAAAACAATCACAGCCAAAATAAATCATGTGATGTTTGGAAAGCAGTAAACCTGAAATAGAAAAAGTTCCATAACATCAGATCTGTCACCAGATGCGTGGAATGACCAGTTTGCTTCCGTTGGAAATAAACTGTCTAATGAATTAAGTGAAAATGATGAACTATTATGGAGAAACAACTCGAGTATTTATGATTTTAAATTGAAAAGCCTTCTTGAAGAAGATGTTCTCGCATTTATAAACATATTGTTATCTGAAACATCAATGTTGATATTCTAGGCTATGATTCTTGTGTTCTCGAGCTTAACAGTGAGATTATCTGTGGTAGTCTAACAATCTTATTTAATATGTCACTTTCTCATGGAGTAAATTCAAAATGAATGGAAGAAACCTCGGGTTATAGTCCGGTAGCCATGGCAGTATACCTGGACTTGGAGTATATAGTTTTTTTTCTTTACAGAATACTGCTGCCCAGACCACCTGTTTGAAGATTCCGGAGGGTGTGGAGGTGTCACCCTTGGGGAATTTTAGTTATTCACGTTTTTCAAAATGGCCGCCAAGAACCACTGTGGAAAAATAACTTTTTCACTTTGTGCCTAGAAAAATGAATAATATCACTTTTCCAAGAAAATTGATCATGAGAGACTCATTTCCGAAATTATTTTTTAAATTGGAAGTTGCTGTCGTGCATAAATCCAAGATGGTCGCCACTACTGAACCACTAAAGTGCATTTCTGAACAGAAACAAATGTGAAACTACATTGCCGGCCAAACGTTCTCTGTGGATTCATTTTCTACGTGTATTCAGCGAGATCATTTATAATAAGAATTATAAAAGCACGATCAAAGCAATAATGTAATAACAGTAATAATATTCGTATAAAAATATTTACTGCAGCAACGACATAGGCCTATAGGCAAATGTTCCTGTATTCACCATATAGTATTCACCATCTTAGTTATATATCAATGAACAACACAGGTAGGGCTTTATAAAATATAGTTACCACTAATCTATAATGACAGTTCTGAATTCAGTTGTCATGAACATCTTAAATTTTAGGCTTATACGTGCATTAAAATCACCAAGTATCATAACTTCACTTGAAAAACTGATGTGCCAGCGATTAGGCCTCAGCTGCAGAGCTTAATTAGCATGAACCGACAGGCGCAATTGGGGATGGCCGTACAGACAGACAAATGGACTGGTGGAAAACTTGACTACTTAATGTATCCGGCCTCAGGCTGAACGAGACACAGTAGTAGTACTTGGAATAATGCTGAACGTCACTTTTCGGCACTAATTTTATGTGGCATTTAATTGTCATTTAAGTGACACTGAAAAACAATGCAGTCCATTGAGGAGATGAATGATGCACATATGATGACGTGAGGGTGGGATGAAAGGGCATAGTGGGTTATTCAGAGTGGTTTCCTTCACTCGCCTGATAAGGGGTTATGGGCATGTCTAGGGGATTTAACAATGTGATATACCTAATCTCAAACACTCTCTTGTCTATAGCTTAAAGCCTTGCCACGGTCAACACCAGTGCCTGCGCTGATGCGAAAGCTGCATTGGGACCGTTGTTGAGTGGAGGAACCAAGGTACACCTCTGCCAATCCACCCGAAGATTATAGCCAGATACGTGGAGGCTGCACAGCGTCCCTTGGATAATCGCTGTAGACTAGTGCATGCAACCTACAGAACAGATTCCCAATGACCCTCCCCAGGTGGGGGCCAAAAGTACATCCCAGTATCCTGATGGAGACACACAAAATGACAACTTGCAGCAATATATAGGATCAAACTGGACCAAATATAATGATAACATATTAAGGCCTAATATTAAACGTTAATGTGGAAACACTATGGCAATGCATGATATTGTGTTTATATGTTTATGCAATAAATATTTTTAGTCATCATTGTCCTTGTCATTATCATGACCATTATGTATGTGTGAAGTTGTTTCCACAATGTATATCGCAATTGTAGACACAGAAAATTGAGAATGAATGATTATCACTTTTTCCGTTCGAACATATTTTACTTTTGCGAGGTAGGTCGGTGCTACACGAACATGTTATAAGCTATTTCTATTTCTTATTTACGAAATCATTTTGCGAGCCAAAGTCAGTTAGGTCAAAATTAGGAGGGAATTTCAGAGCACATTTCAAAGCTGTACCTGTAGATGTGCTGTTTTAACGTTTTTCTGTGAAAGCATCCGTTGTTGGAGGCAATGAACACAGTTATGGGGCAGTGGTCAGGTGCTTGCCTGTCAGCCCAATGCGTCTGCCTACCTTCACTTATGGTAGAGTATTGTGGCTGCCCATAACATGCTGTCATAAATACAGTTGTCTGCTCAATAATATCTGTGATTTAACTAGTTTATAATTTCTCTTTTACGTAAAATGGTGCAGAAGCAAAATAAAAACACCCATGTCATCTGAGACAATCCTATGACCAACCTCCCTCTCGGCAGCAAGTGCCTGATAAAATAATTCTGATTCTATGTGTGACGTGCTTAAATCTGGTCTAAGTATTATAGCATAATGGCTACTTTCTGTTATCATCATCAGTGATTACAAGTTGATGTGTCGATGTGCACAGGCTATGGAACACTTTATCCTACAATGTCTTTGATAATGGCTCTGATTAGTTGTTTTTAAATTTCACTAACCATACGGACTACATTTTGAGCAGGAAGAAGTGCATTGCTAGCCAGTTTGTGGACTGCCTAATATTATGTTTCCTTTCAAGCTGAAGTCTTTGCATCTATGACTTACAACTTTTGTAGTGAAGTCATTGACAGTTCCTTTAGTAGGCCAAGCTATTGTCCACATCACTACTGAACCATCGACCACCAAGCTAGTACATTCACAGGTCTACCACATATGTCTAGCCAAAGAATATTGTTAAGGGAAATCAAACATAGCAGTTGCTAATAGAGCCAGTTCGTGTACCAATATATCATTCATTTTGATACTTCTGGGACTTGATTGAATCCCAAGAGCCCGCCCCTAAATTACTGCAGGATCATACTTCGTTTCAGTACCGAGTTTTAATGGTTTTCCAACTCAAGCAAAAGTTATAATCGGCTTGGTGATTATATCGACAAAACATTCAGGCCAATTAGCTTTAAATGTCTGCATGAATGTTATGCCAATTTCTACAGCTCTATTTAAGTTTAAATCATGTAATGATATAATATTACTGGTGATGTGGGATGTAATGGATTGAAACTTAATTGCAGTTTGTTTCGTAAAGCAAAACGGCCTTTAGAGTTATCTAAATTTATTGTTGAAAATTCTTCTTTATGCTTATTAGAATCTGAATTGTTACATAGTCATCCATATTCTGGAGACCATGTTCCGGTTTTTAGCGACCATGACTATACGTACCTGGCTTTAACATAATTTGCCTCGATGAATATGTCACTCCAGACACCATTAGAACTGCATGAATTAGGGTGCATTGTGTGTTCACCTTTCATGAACTGTTTCCAGATATCTCATGGCATAGCCTGCATATTTCTCAGCTAATATAAACCATAACGTGCATAGTCCAGATACCCTGGTGCAAACATGTATGGTAACATCTGTTCAACTGCAGCTATATGTGAAGGTCAATCTGATTCCCGTTCAGCACGTACATATATCATCATGATGATAACTGGTTTTATTAGATATACCCAAATTTTTGAAGTTCTGCTCTTGTTGGTAATACCTGCCAACAGCTGCATCAGATCAGACATGCAAACCAGTTTAAAAAAAATTTAAATGTCTTGATATCTGGGAGCTGATGATCAATCCTGACCAATATTTTGGAGAAAACATTTGTATTGGGACTATTGTAGGCTATATATGCCTAGATTAGAGTCTAGTGCTATGCCATCAAAATGTGATAGCCTTTATAAAGTCAGTAAGAAGGCTCAGAAAGTTGTATACATGTACCTTTACCTAAACATATACTTCACATGATACAAAATGTGAATTGCTAATATAGCGGTGGCGGCCACCTTGGATTTATGCCCGAATTAAGCTTCTGAATAAAAAAATAATGGCGGAAATGAGTTTCTTGTGATTAAATCAGTTGGTAAAGTGGTATTATACATATTTCTAGGGCAAAAATTGACAAAGTTACATTTCCAATGCGGCTATTGGCGGCCATTTTAAAAAACGTGAATAAGTAAAAATGCCCAAGGGTGACACCTCCACACCCTCTGGATTCTTTAAGTAGGGGGTCTGGACAACAATATTCTGCAAAAAAAATTATATACTCCAAGTCCAGGCTAGAGCAAAATAAGGGACTTGGCTGCCGGACTATTACTCCAGTTTACAAAAAACAGAGGCTCTAAACAAGACTCTAACAACTTTCGACCAATTTCTGTAATTGGGCAAATTAGTTGACTCTCAATTGAGAGAATATTTACAATCTTACTCTTTCATTACACATTCCCAGTCAGCTTACATGAAACTCATTCATCTCAGACTTTTTTGCATAATGTGATTGAATATGTGCTTGACAATATTAACGAGATATTACCGAATCAAAATGAAATCAATGGTTTTTGTATGTTTGCTCTTGCTAAATGTGCTGACACAATTGATCACAAACTACTTAAAAAAAAAAATATGGCATTAATGACACTGAATTACTATGGTTTACAAATTATCTCAATGAACGAACAAAGTTGTTAGCATACATGGTAAAATGGTTTCACAGCGATCTATAGGCCTACTTGGTCCTAGGCGTTTTGCTATATTTATCAATGATTTTCCCTTGTGTCATTCAAATGCCTTCTGTAATGTTTTTTTCTGATGATACTATGATAGGTGTTAGTGATAAATCAATAACAAAAATACAACAACTACTTCAGAATGCTGTCAATGAAGCTATTGAATGGTGTGAACAAAATAAGTTAACTTTAAACATAGACAAGTGTAATGTATTAATTATACCCAACACAAATATAGTAGACAGCATACATATTTATATAAATGGTGTTAAATTACCCTTTGTTAAATCAGCAAAGAATCTTGGTGTAATAATAGATAGTAAATTATCCTGGTCTAACCATATAGATGGATTGTGTAAGAAATTGTCTTCGCAACTTTATATCTTTAGAAATTCAAAAACAAATTATCTCAACGAATGATATTAATTGTGTTTATTACGGTATATTTTAAAGTAGTATTGATCATTGCATCACTGTCTGGGGCTCTGCTGCACAAAAATATATATGTAAAATACAAATATTACAAAATAAAGCAGCACGACTTCTTGCACAATCTTTTGACTGGAACATTCGCGGTATAGATATTGTGAGAGATCTAGGGTGGCAGAATATTAAAGAAAGCTATTGCTTTTATCATGTTCTCTTCTCCAAATAATCTAGCGCCTTATTACTTATCTGATTATCCCCCCTCTGTTTCTGAATATCTTACTGCTTGAACACTTAATGCGACAAGTAATACTCTACAACAGCCGGGAGCCCATGTGTGATAATTCTTCATATAAGTCATATTTAAGTGTAAATGGGTCTGGACTTTGGAATAAGCTATCTTTGGAAATAAGAAATAAGAAAACATTTTCTGCTTTTAATTATAACTTATATTATATATGGGTAATAATAAAACTCTGATTTAATTCTAGTTAACTCAAATGCATATATCATCAGCTTATGATCTACAATGTCTAAGGTACCTTCTCTTTTAGTTATTGTAACTATTGTACATATGATAATTGTTTTTACCCTGTATGAATATGTTTAAATAAATAAATAAATTAATTAATTAATTAATAAATAAGGGGAAGCAAATCTCCAGTAATATCATGACTTAAATGACGTTAATGAAAACAATCACAATCGATGCAGACAAACATAGCAATTTGGTAGAGTACATTCAATACACTACCTGTCGATTTTTTTGTCACATACTTAACAAAACCAGAAACACTATGAGTAAATATTTTATGAATAATAATAATATCAGGCATATGTTTAGTAAGAACAATAATAATATGTGTCAACATAGCAAATTCATGTTTTTCTTTTTTTGAAAAAAATACTCTGCCTTCTACTGTATTTATACAGTAATATAAAAAAAAATTTTTAGTATTTCTTTTTAGCCAAAGGATTTTTTTAATGTTGATAACCACATATAATTATGCCATTATGTGATAAAAAAAGAGTGCTGTACAATATAAGTAGAACATGTTCAGGTAATATGCATTTTAATTTGTTAATTAAACCTCCAAACTGAGCTTTTTTACAAGAAGTATTGGTAACATAATCATACCAATCCATTGTACAATTAATCGCAATTCCTAGATAGTTAAACGTTTTAATACATGTAATGACGTCATCATACCATGATCAGCGTTGTATCATATTTAGTATGGAGATACAAAATGAAATATGATTTTTCCACATTTGAAGATAGCTTATTCAACTTAAAATAAACGCTTATTTTGTCCAATTCTGTATTGATCATTTATCACAATCTATAAATATAATTAATAAGTATTTCCGGTCACGATTCTTTTATTTTTTATATTTTAGTATTACTACATTAAAGAGAAGATTTTAAACATGTTAATGATAAAACGTACAGCAATCACATCTTTGAATTCCATTTTGCCAAATCTGAATAATTTTCACTCACTTGAAACTGCGAATCGCTTCAGCGAGACACAACTTGTGAGGGAAAATTCCAATTAAATCATGTGACTGTTAAAGGAGAGTAAATGTGGGCAAATAGAAAGCCAAACAATTCTAGTGTCCAAATTATAGGGATTTAGCTTTCTCCACTGTGGATTCGATTAGAAGGTTGTGTGCTATAATTTAGCTATATTGAGGCAAATTCTAGAATAAAACATTAACATTTTGTTCATTCAAAACTTCAATATGGTATTTACCAACTGTTGTATTCGATTCAGTACCCCAAGGCCATACAATTAAATGCATGATCATTAAAAAAATAGGTTCAAAAGATATGAGTATTTGTCATTCCTATACGAACGCTGGTGGCCATTGTGAAAAAGGAGTCATTGTGACTGCCCGCCCCGGCTTTCAAATGCTTACTCTGATTTTTTTATCCAAAAGGGATCATATTCGCAAAGTAAAATGAGCAATGTCGTATCATGAGAGTTATAAGCGAGCTTCTATTTCAGAGACAAGACTACACTTATGAATACTAATGGAAACAACTTCAGATTGGCTTTGGTTCAGGTAGCACACGAATACTCGAGTACTCAATGAGTGTGTATTTTAATTTACCAGTAGCTGCTTGGTTGAACATGGTAATTTTGGCAGTACTCTCCAGTGTAATTAGCTTAGCGGATATGTTCCACTACATGCCCGTTACGTTATATGCGTATGTAGCTGGGTAGACATATCGCTGACGATCGTTTTTCATCAAGCATTTTATTACCATTTGGTACGTTAAATAGTCTAATTGTGGCTATAGGCACTCAAAGAATTGAACATGCAAACTGAGATACGCGTGAGACTGTGCGATTTCATGAACTACATGTATCCTTTTGGTGGTAAATTGGTCATTCGGCGTCTGTAGCCCCTCATCCCGAGAAATAAGAGGGTTAACCCATAAAGCGCTATGGTAAAAAATGTGATTGCTTAATACCTACTTGAAGTTGTGTTTTGTCACCGCTACCCACAACTTCAAGTGGGTGAAAATTACTCAGATTTTATTTTTTTTTGGGTACTAAATATTTGCAAATCTTGATGTTCAAGCGCACTTTTCGTTCCCAATAACAGTGATATGACGTAATAAATATAATAATAACGACTATTGTCACGTAGTAAATATAATAATAACGACTATTATCACGTAGTAAATATAATAATAACGACTATTGTTGTGCTTAGCGGTTTAAGGATAAATTATTATTATCAATATACTAAGTATCAACTGACCACATAATTATTCTCTGGTTGAGTGGTTCTGACGTGGCTGTACGGTTCAGTGGTTCAGGTGGGGCTATGTGGTTGAGTGGCTCAGGTGTGGCTAGGTGGCTGTAGGGCCTACTGTGGAACAGAACAAATAAACTGTTTCTTGTGTGCCGTCATTTCTGGACATGTTGCTGACTCGCCCTGTTACTCGAACGTGTATCACACCTGGATAGTGAAGTTGGATCTGCACATAGACCCTCAACTGATACAGGGCATTCCCTTTCGCTGCTGTTGAATAAACATAAGGTATTTTTGTAAGCGAAACTACCGTAAATGAACTGCGTCCGGACAATTATTGGGTTGACAGGCCATTGTGTTTTTAATTTATTTGATGATTGACAAGACATAACATTGTGTATTTATTTATTCTCAATCCGATTATATCAAGTTGACATTGGACTATTACAAATACATGTACGACAATGCTGTTACAAGCGAGTCGCTCATGGCCACATTTCGGGTAGAGGTGACAACGGTAGTTTTAGAATCTGATTTTGAAAATTTATTTCTTGGCAAGCTCTCAAGAAAAAAATAACATAATTTTGTTTGGAGAACATGTCAAAATGACGTCATCAAGATGGCCACCATTGCCCACATTTTGGCCACTTTTGTCACTTTTGAAACGAAGTATAAATTTCAAATTTACAACATTATCAGAAATTTCGGTACAAACTTTCGAAAATAAAGTTTATAACATAATTCAGATATCATATTGGAAAAAATAATCAATTTTAAATTGACCTTCTCATATCTAAAATGGCGAAATGCAATTTTCGGTAAAATATTAAAGATTTCGCAATAAATTGCTTAATAAGTTACATCTAGCACACATTACATATTGATGAGGTTTTTTTAAAATTAAATGGTGATGAATTTGTGTAATCGTCAACCATGTTAATAGTAACATAATTGGAATCTGCCTAATTAAAAATATGCCACAAGCCAAATAATTTAAAAAAATAAACTGAAGCTTATGCGGTCGTGGTGGAGACGTCATTGTGAGTGATATATTGTTGTTTGATGTACATACCTATAAAAATACAACGAATATCGAACGTGAGCTATACACATGTTCAGCGTTTGTCTGACGTTTGTCCAGTACGCTTAGCGTGTGACTCGCGGCCTTTTGGTGAGAAAATGGACTATACCTACGTCGAGAACGATGAAAGAAGTTGTGACGCACACCCGGCGAACAATCGAGTCATCTATGTGTGACTTAATGTCATCAGAATATCACTGAAAATGTAAAATTTGGATGGGGGAGACTCAATGTTTCCCAGTGAGATCGTTTGTTGTGCATTTTTCCAGAAAATACTCATTCCATACCTCTGTGGATGTGTCGGGAATATTTTCGCAGGCAGGGAAACCTAATAATGAAACCTTATTTTCTCTCAGTTGACACATATTGATGTGCGTGTAGTAGTGAGTGGCGAAGTTATTGTCAGGCGGTCAGTAATTGGATTACTTATAATTCGGCAGCCATAAATCCTAGTACTCGGTGCTGTGATTTAGTAAGATTTCCGTGATTATAATCATGGATTGTATTCTATAGAAATGTATTGACTAAAGGACTGTCAATATACAGTCGAGAAATTTATTGTCATAGGCCTTTTATGTATTGAAAACCTAGCAATAGTCAACAAAACAGTAAAATACCACACTGCAATACAGATAAGGAATGCCAAAAATGAATACGAAATATAATTTAATTTAATTGAATTTCAAATCGTTTCAATATTGCTTTCAATGCAAAATATATGTATTTGTGTGATGCTCATTTCACCTATTATTATTACAAGTTATACTGTATCTTCAATAAAGTGTTGAATTTTGGTACTGTTACACCGGAGTGTATGAGTACAATAGACAACAAATCGGCTTAATAATTTGTAAACAGAACTGTATTGGTCTTCCTCATGCGCCAGAATCCTAAATGTCTAGGATATAATAAAGGAAAGAACCAAGGAGACAAGTTCAAATATATATCTTCAACGTTTATTCAATCCACCACCATCGCCGGTGGTGGCCAACATTCATTCAATGCTTGCCGGTGAATCACGCTGCGTGTGTCTCTACCCACCCAATTTCGGTTCTACGCTGGGACAGTGTCACAGCCCATTGCTGGTTCAATGCCGACACATTTTCTACGGCTCTGGCCCAGCACTACTCCAACACTGAGTCTGCTGTGTATTTAGCGGCAGCACCCCAAGCAAAGACGTGCCATTTGCCCAATACTATTTCTAGGTTGGCCCAACGTCTTCGAAGCTGACCCGGCATTGAAACAGCATTGGGTGATTGTTCCATGTTTCATTGGACTGCTATGCGGGTGACGAACAGCTCATTCAGTCGCCAAGAAAGACACTACCCAGATGACACGATACATTGACCCAAGGCTGATGTAATGCTGGGACACCGTCTCTGATGCTGAGCCAACATTATTCCAAACTTATCCTTTTAAGCCCTAATCACAAATATAATCGTGAACATATTTTTTTCTTAGCACTTTTTGAAAACGTAACTATTTGACCTAGTGGCCTCAAATGTTATTTTTAACATCTTCATAGAGACTGTACCTCAACCGTTCCCCACACACGCCACCACCTGTTCCGCAAATTCGGACAAGAACATTATTGCAATATTAAGAGGCTCTTCAATAATAGGGCCTAAATAGCATCTATGTTACCATTAAAAAAATAGGCCTATGCAGAGTATTTGTGGAGTGCCCAGATATCATTTAGATTTTATTTAAATTATTATACTGTCTGTATTCTTCTTTATCTTGTAGAAAAATTAAATATATTTTGCAATTCTGATTATTTTCCCGACAATTGTATTTAGCCATTTTAAAGAACTCCAGTGGCAATATGTTTTTTTTTTCTAAAATCTTCATATCTGTTTAGAGATATATTTAAAATAGTGTTTATAATATTGATGAACCGCTAATTAATACTCACCAACATGCCTTTATGACAAGCAAATCGTGTACCACACAATTCCTATCCGCTTATGATACAATTGGTGAGCACTTAGATGAGGGTAAACAAACTGATATGATATTTTTGAATTTTTCAAAAGCATTTGACTTGGTTAATCAAAACATGCTAATTCATAAATTACAAAAACTTGGATGTATTGGTAGATTATTACTTTAAGGCCATGGGCTTTAGACAGGTTTAGGGGTACCCCCCTATAAGAGGTGAAAATATAAAGTTCGTCCCTATATTTTTGCTGTTAACATCTTATTTTATGTTTTAGGCATATCATGGTTTGAAATAAAGTTGGCGTGGGTGAGTTGTGAGGGGGGGGGGTGGGGTGGTGGACGTAGGGGGGTTGAAGCCCATGGCCTATTTGGATTACCAATTCCTTGAAAAACCGTCCTCAAAGAGTGGTGCTTGATGATTCCCCATCTGAGTGGGTGCCTGTTACATCTGGTGTGCCACAGGGATCAATACTTGGTCCATTATTATTTGTATTCTTCATAAATGACAGGCCTGATTGTACAGAACAACAAAAAATATCTTTTTTTCGCAGATGATGAAAAATGTTTCCGGAAAATTAATAACATTGAAGATTGTGATCGACTGCAGCTTGATCAAATAGCCTTTATGAATGGAATCAAATTGGATGTTAAATGTAAAGTACTTTCATTTACGAGAAATGTTTACTCCTATTGTATTTAAATATCAGCTGAACGGAATTCTATTAGAAAATATATCTTGCTATAATGACCTGGGAGTCACAGTTGACAAGAGTTTAGTATTCAACAATCATGGTTGTAATGTAATGAACAGATGTAAAAAAGTCAATGGTATGATTATGGTATGATGGTATGATTTTACTAGTTTATAGAGCTCCAACATCAGTATCCATTAATTTTTATAAAGCCTTAATACAGCCCATTATTGAATATTCCGCTCCAATCTGGTCTCCGTTTATCAAAATTCAAATCGAGTCTATCGAACGAAATCCAGATAATTTTTACTAGATATGCCCTTCATTATCTAACCATTGATTATAAGAAACGCTGTGAGCTCATATATATCTTACCATTGTCTTTTAGCGGAGAGATTATGAACATAAAACGTCTTTTTAAATCACTATTTGTGTCTAATTTTTGTACTAGTGTTGCATCATTATTAAGTTATTATGAACCTGACAGAAGACTCCGGTCGAGTCAAAACAGATCACTCTTTGATATGAGACAAGTCAGAACTAATTAACGCTTAACAATTTCTATTCTAATCACGTAGTTGGCATTTGGAATAGTTTACCGAAGGACTTGCACCAGGAACAAAATTGACAAGCTGTGTATGTCAACTGAATCGTTTTTATTATTTCAAGTTTGAGGACAGTTTTAACTGTGATAACGTTTGTACTCGGGCAAGCACCAGTGGATGTCAGACGTGATTGTGATATTTAAATTATCATAATCAACATGTTTCAATACCATATTCTGTGAAAAAGCGTTCCACTATGCCAGGGACAAAATAATTCAATATTCAAAGCATATCACCCCTACTACCGCAACCTATATTGATGGGAGAAAGCATTTCGTTATGCTTTCTAAGAATGATGGTGGTTTTCTCATTTGTCGATAGTCATGTGTTGGCAGCCGAGTAGCTACTGCTTATCTAATTTTATTATTTGCTTTTGGGATAGGTTTGTTTGCGATTTTCTGACAGCTATTCCTAGCAGGCGAGAGGATATTGTCCGGTTTTGGTAGGGTCTCGGACTTGGTCAGCATTTGGCCGGTGTCACGCCATAATAAGCATCCCCTCGATATTAGGCTTCCCTTCCGGTTCTGCGCTAGAAGGCACCTAATGTGGTCATAGTGAGACAGCTGTGTGTCTCATGGTAAATGAGCAGCAGATGTATATATTATATATTTAATTGCTAGTTGAAGAAAAAGCCCACATGACTTCTGCAATTGCAATATTGCAATCAATGATCAATTGGACACAAATCAATTATCAAATATATAATACGCACACTTGTTGAAATTCAGCAGGCATAATCATACCAATATCACAGCAATCTTAAATTAAACTATACACTAATTCATTTTAATTCTTAATACATACTATTTATTAAATTGGAATGGAAATGTCATTCATCATTATTTAATACATGTACATCTTCACTTGTGAATATAACCAATATTTATTAGAAAATGAATATTGATTGTCTTAAGTAAAAAATACCACATTATTATATTACACTACTGTAATTCAAACCATATTATTTGTTATTTATATTATAAGGCTTTGCAACAAAAATTTAATAAAAGTATATAATTAATATATACTATAATACATATAAGATATAGTTAAATTAGGCATCCCTCTCCATAGTGTAGCGTGGCGTGTTCAGTGAGATTGCATATAGAGGGGTGCTTTATTTTGCTGACAGGTACAAACATGCCAACAGCCTGGCAAGACTTGGCAAGCCATTGTCAAATTAGACATCCCTTTAGTCATAGTGTGGTGACAGTCCTGGTTGGGGAGTGAGCTCAATATCGCTGGCTTGGCAAGTCGTTTCCAAATTTAACATCGCATTACAAAATAAATTGTTACCGAAACTATTAGCAAATATAAAAACTCAAAATTATTAAAATTCAGGGAGCGTAATTATACAAATACTTCAGCAATATATCATGTCGATTTTTATTTGATTTTAACGAAGCATACGTCTACATAGATTTGCTGTCATCAATAAATATTCATCTACCTATATTTGACATTCCAAATAGAAATATCGCATTGTTACAGCAATATATTGCTTATGTGATCCAAACATATCACATGTTAGTAATGTTATTATTGCTTGACACTAAATAGATGAATAAAATAAGATAGTTAACGCGTATTTGTGTGCTACTAAGCATATTTTACTTCTGACTTTATATGTTTTTTCAAAAATAAATACTAGTATTTAATGACGTGTTTAGTCCCCGACATCACAAGGGTTTGCTATTGTTAGTCAGCCCCCCCCCCCCCAGCTCAACAGGTGTTGTTTTTACTGTAACGTGTGACGGCATTGCCAAAGAACACAGAGGGGACAGCGGCGTATATGCAACAAGGCTTCATAAACGATTAACCCTAGGCGACCAAGCGGATAAAAATGTATGGCCACAAAATCAAGTGCTAATATACATTCAATTCAGTTTAATAATGTACTCAGATTTATAATAGCATATAAAACTGGCCATCACAATATTAAAAGTACAATTTTAATGCAAGGCAAAGTACATATCATAAGAACAAAATATTTGCGAACCGTTGACAGCTCACATATGTGGCTATTTTATCTGTCACTCACAAGCCGTTGACATCTCACATGTCGCTGTTAAGCTTAATTGCCGTATGTGTGCAAGCACGTAACGCACTAATAATTAATGATATGCTGTAACAAAAAGACATTTCTACTTTTACTTTTTCAAATCCATAAAATATTGCATATTAGCAATTGTGTATATATATGTTGACCTTATAGGGTTAATTTTATAAAATTGAATTACCATAAACTTGATATTTACACTTAATAGCATGACACGGCTTCACCATGATAAATATTTTAATTTGCATATAATTACCTACATTATAATTATTTTATTTAAATAATATATTTTAAATTCTACTTCCAATGTAAGCCAAAAATTGTAAGCTGCAAAAAATTGCAAGTCAACATGCAATTTGATATGGCTTTAATCTATGTATCTGATGCATTTGTAAAGCTTTAAAGTTCATTTAAAAATAATAATAATAATAAATATTATCCAGTCAGTAATAAATTTGGTGGTGAACGCTTATAATCTTTTGTCTAGGCTAAATTTACTGCATACATATAACACTCCTGAGACGCAATGTTTGCACCTTTGGCTTCAACAACTACTGGACCCTGTCATGTTGATCAAACAAAGAACGAGGTGTGATAACACCCCTCATTGAAACCCCGACGCAATTAATACTTGTGAGCCCATGACTATATATTAACGCGTATTGTGAATAATGTATTCACGGGTACCATGGGTACAGCGGATAACAGTAATTAAATACGGGAATACATTTAATTATCTGAAAACTACAAATATTTCCCACATGATGTTGATATAGAATTTTATAATTATAGAATGGCAACATAACTACTAATATTTAATATGTTATCAGCTGAATGATCATAAATCACTATGCTCTAAACAATGTAGTGTGTTTTATTTGCTGCTAGTGGCACTAGTTATTGGTAATTGAAATAATTTCGTAGTTAAAACATGCAGACATATGTATCATATTGAATTATATAGCTGGATGTCTGCATGCAAGTGTGTTGTTTGTCAAGGTGAATGTAACAAGTAAAACATTTCAATGGAGAAAGACAAAATGTACAAGAATCAACCGATTTTTCATTTTTTCAGTCTTAAAAATTAACATTGAATTTTCAGTTTATAATTTGACGCATGAATATTTTAATCTTACCTAGCTACAGTAAATAAACAGGAAAACGTTTTTTGTCATTACTAAGTCTTTGTATGTGTTTTAGAACACATTTCGAAGAATTACACTTTGTATTACGATGCTTGAAGTTGTAGTGTTTGGATAAATAGTAAAAAAACGTATTATTTTGGCGGCCATTTTGTTTTTCTCCAATTTGAAGGTTTTTCAATGTTCTGTCGGCTTGTCATACACCAAAATCGGATTCAGTGCCCCTTAATTATGCTAAAAAAGTGGTAAGACAACTTTTCCGCACAAATGCCTCTAGGTTTCTGATTTCTACAAAACCCGTCCTGTCTAATCTGAATTGTGCCACAAAACTTGAAATTAATATTTGAGTATGTTCCCACAAATGGATTACGGTTATTTTTGTTTTGTATCGCTGTCAATAGCAATATTCTCGAAAAAGCAAACTCAGATTGTGGCGGCCCAAGTCAGTTGTCACTATGCCAATTTCTAAGCCTTTTTCGGTGTAGGCCTAAGCTGCTCACCTCCTGTCGGTGATGGATTAATTGACTCTGATTATTTTGCATTCAATAGTTTCCGTCGAATTTAAATAATATTTTTTGTCGATACATTGTTGCAATTTTTATTGGTACTTGGATATGCGTGTTACATTGGGTCGAAATAATGATGTATTTGATGAGATTATGATGTATTTATCTCACGCTTTTCTTAAAAAAAAACAGCTCATTAATATCGGTTGCATTGACAGTACATTTTGTTTTCACTTATCTATCTATAGTAATAGAAAGTATATAAGACGACAGATGCAAATATCATTTAAAAAACAGTTTTCCATGTCCATCATATCACTGGGAAAGTCAATGGGAAATGTATTTAAATATGTACATCCCTCTTTATAATCAAGTGCATATGTAGTGACAATGCCTTAAATCCGTTCAATGGATTGTGTTTTGGTGAAAGGAAACATACTGAGGGATCAGTGTAGACTATTCTGGAATAGTCTGTTTTAAAGTAATAATAATTAAAAATAATAATAGTCTAAGGAAAGAATAATTTAAAACCAAGTGTGCGTAATTTATCTATTAAGATATTGTGATTCACTGAATTAAAAGCTTTTGAAAAATTCAAAAATATCATATAAGTTTGTTTACCCTTAATGTTTCCCAGTTGAATCATTAAAAGACCAAAGTTGTTTAGTACAAGCTTTCCTAATCATAAATACATTCAAATGTATATTAATAATTAATGGTTCACTAACTTCATATGCACTATTGTAAATACATCTCCCCCCCCCCCCCCCATAGCATTAGGCACCATACATAGAGAAGCGAAGTTGGTATGTTGTTTGAGATTTAGGATTTGTCACATTTCTTGTGAATTGTACGACTTACCCTTGTTTCCACGGAGTAGATATTTTGACAGAGACAAAGTAAAGTTAACAGTTTAAGAGTCGAGTTAGAATACCTGATCAGAAGTTGTCGATCAGGGCCGAATGTTTTATTAGCATTTAGCTCAAATTCTTGTTCTAATTTGATCGTTAAAATCATACTAGCTGGTTTATATAACATAATTTATTTTTTATTTAGAATGTCTTTTTAAATTGTTATAAATAATTGAATAATATTTACATTTTCCGATGGTTTGAAATCAGTACAAAATGTGTTGTGATTACTCATTGAAGATGTAATGCAAATTACTATACTTTAACATATCTGATGATTCAAATTCAACTTTATGTACACTATTCTCCGAGCAAAATCTAAATATAACCTTCGTAAAATGTGTATTACCCAAGCAGCGAGCAGAGAACAAAACAACCGTGTGTGGAGATATGAACGTTTTTTATCGAAAATCTAACTAAATATCAATATACATACATACAAAACAGTGGCCCGACTATATCATATGTTACATAACCATTTTGTTTTAGGCCACTGCAAATAAAAAGACTTTCCGTTGTATAATTTTATAATAAAGATGTTTTGAAACATTCACATTACATTCTCTTGTTAAAATTCTATAACGAATATTTCTGTAACATATTTACAATTTACCTTTACTTACATAATATGTTTCAATAATATTTATAATGATATTATTTATCTGTAATAAAAATACATAGTCTTTATTTAAATGCGGGGGTCTCAGTCCCCTTGTAAAAGTGTATCACTGTTGTGATAAAACAGTCTACTTTCAAGTAAAGACACAGGAAAAACGTAAGACACAATAGCGTAATCATACTAAAAATAATGAAATACCCATAAAATACAATATAGTGAGGAGTTGTGGAGGTGGAGGGGAACTTTTGTAAACTAACTTGTGCTTTTCAAATGGCTGCTGCATCAAAGTGGGACACGCCGGGATCTGCGTGGCTCCCACAATACCTTGCTCCACGTGACCCCCGACCTCTGATATCTGCATATTTGAATAATTAGCTAAATTCCCTGGGCAGCTAATAATACTCTCAGAGCATTTACCTAGGATGAATTCCCCAACATACCTTATCGTCGACCTCTACCTGCTGCTTGTATTTATGGCTTTACTATGAAATGAAACACGACATCGTATACAAAGTGGCATAAAGTGGATTATCACCAAGGCGAGATTCCTGTATATTTAGTTATTTACAATAATTGACATAATGTGTCCCAAACATGTACCTTCATTTTCATATTATTTAATTAATGTCATCGCAAGTGTCCCTAATCTGCTATAATACATTATTTATCACAATCATACAGATGTTGAGAGTAACTTGTAGAAAATATAAATTATTAGACAATAACCAGAAAGATCTAACACACTAAATGCTAACTTTTTTCACTACCTTTTTTGTAATAGTTTTAAAGCCATATAAAAAGACAGAGAGACAGATAGACAAAAAGACAAAATGAAAAAACCCCAGATATAGATGGAAGGATAAATTTATGGATAGATCGATTGGTAAATGGATGTTTTGGAGGGTTGCTGATGGTGGGTGGGTGGGTGCTTGGGCGTGTGGGTATGTGGGTATGTGGGTCACGTGGGTGTATGACGACAGGGATGGGGTGATAGTAATAGGTAACAGGGGCAAGTTCACTGTAATAGTAATAGTAATAGATCGCAAAAAAATGTAAGCAGTAGTAATAGTAATAGTAATAGATGCTCTAGTAATATATATTAATCTATTACTTTTATATTACACAATTCTATTTTCGCTTGATTATTCTCACTGTGTATTATGCACATTCCAAACACAAGTACATGATTGTGTTTGTACTGGACCAATATCGCAGAGGGCGGGCCGACATTAAAACAACATCTCATGTTTGCTGGGAGGCGTGTCAGTTGCAAACAGTACAAACCAAGTCATTGCCAGGCCGTACATACCAGGAAGAACCATTCAATAAATAACCATTTCATTGGCTAACTAATATGTTGATTATCTGGATAGGCCTACTACTAATATTTACGTACAGTGTTATCATTATTATCAGATCAGATTGCAATCAGATTGCAATAACGCTGTGTTGCCAAGTTAACGTAATTGTCCAGATAGCAGGATATCTAAACAAATGCCAATTATACATTAAATTAATGCAAAATATTTCATTTTGTATTAATAAATAGTCTCAAAATGTATATGATTTGATGTTTTTTTATTATAAACTGTATATGGAAAATATGTGATAGCAGTATAGTTTGTTATCTCTTCGAAAATGGTGACGAAAATTATTGTAATAGTAATAGTAATAGTAATAGTACAAGTAATAGCAATAGTAATAGTAATAGTAATAATATTAGTAATAGTAATAGTGACAGTAAAAGTAATAGTAAGAGTAACAGTAATAGATGGTAGTAATAGTAATAGTAAAATAACTATAATAGTAATAGTAATAAGATAATGTCAAAGTAATAGTAGTAGTAATACCTGTGGTGGGTGTATGTGTTGGTTGGTGGGTTGGTGGGTGGATGGATGGATGGATTGATGAATTGATGGATGGACGAATGGATGGGAGTGTCGGTGGGTGGGTGTTAGGGTAGGTGGGGGGATGTATGGATATTCATAAATATATGTATATACTGTATATATAGTGAGCTACTCTTACTATTGTTTGGTTTTGTTGTTTTCATATAGCTTTCCAACGGACGTCAACATGATGCCAGTATTCGGTCGCATATCCATGATTGGAGGTCGCTTGTTAGTTTTGTCCAAAAGTTCTATTGGAATCAGATATGCTTCAGTACAACAAACCACACAATTAGGTACGTATCATCATTGTGATTATAATTATATCAACACAATCCCGTTTAGTCCGCCCAAAAATAGTTAATATAATATATTAATTATTTGTTCAGACTTATTTTTATCATTACCTATGTGTCGTCTCTTCAGCACTGTTTATCGGGACATAAAATTAAATAGCGATTGCGCAAACCATTGGCTCATAACTGAAATTCCTAACGATAATCTTGTACATGTAATTCGTTACTGAGGGTTTGTGGTCTCTTAACCATCGCATATAATGGAGTGACGATAAATAGGATGTTTATCACACCCTATAATCGACGACACATTGGTTACTAATCAATGACAGATTATCCTCTGAACATTTATGAGCAATATAAGTCATCAGTGCCATCTGTCCATAATAGATTCATTCAACCTTTTAAATCTGGTTGGTGATAACATTGACATGCAGTTTGCACTCAAAGATCATACATAATATCCCAGATTTAACGTTATTAGTCTGGTGCGGTATGTAATTTTGGCCATTTCTGTTGCCCAAATTGATTTTATTGTTTTAATGGCTTCTTTAGGGGTTAAATAAGCCAAAAATTTTGGGGTTCAATTTTTACTGCCCCCTCAACCTCGTTTTATGGCACATTCAAAATGGCCGCCATCGAAATCACATATTTGGCCATAACTTGACTTTGACTTTGACGATTTTGATGTCTATATCTATGTTTTTGAGTATGAGGAATCCAATAATGCCCATATAAAATATGTATATCTTGTAAATATTTCGATATTAAAGATAAAACACATTTTTCGTGCATTTTCTGTCATTTTGTACTTGCGAATAAAAAAAAAACTAAATTTCAAACAATTATTCTGGATGCTTTATTTAGTCTGTATTATTATAAACAGCACATTGCTGATGGTTTCTGAATGGTAGATGTTTCGTTGATGGACCATACATATTCCACCAAGGAGGCGTAAAAGTGAAACCGAACAACTTCAATAACGATGTTTGGTACATTTCCTTGATTTGCAAATCAACATTTTACAATAGTCACAGAAGAAAATTAATAAAACTAGTGTATCTTTTGCAAAAAAGTACACACCAATCGAAATTTTTGAAATAACATAAAATAGTACAAAATTGTGAGCAAACTGTGCGTTTCAGCAATGTTTCATGTGCTGTCAAACAAATGACTAAAATAAATCGTCATGATCATGGCGCGTGATTGTGGTCCATCTCATCAGCAAAATTATTTGGTTTTCAGATTTGTTTCTTTCAAATTCTTAAATGATGCACAAGAAAAAAATAACTGAGGGATTTTAATTCTTCACAGCCCATGAGAGATATCCCCGTGTAAATTCCAGTCATAATTGCAGATATTCTCCGAGATGCAGGGCCTACTCCGAGATCAATAATTTCATGAAACAATTAATTTAAATACTGACAGTTAAATCTCTGCGTCAAGGCATTTTCAAATGAGATGTAAAGCGAATATTACCAATTAATATATAAATCAATAATCTAGCAGGGACGCCCGAACGTACAATGATTACAAACTCTGTATCGCGTATACCTACAAACTCTGTTATTGCGGAATAGATTGGAGAGGGACGGGGTCATTACCACAGCTGACATTTAAGCAGATTACAGCAAGCATTCAGTGGCTTGGTTCATCGAGAAGACAATGAGGTTGAGGTTCAAATTTAGTGATTTTGATTTATATGTTACCATATTAACATTTTTTAAATTTCAAAATGGCCGAATGTCGTTAACAATGACACATGCAACAATACCTGGTTTGATTGTCATATACCCACTGTTGTATTTGTACAGGAGTCGTCTGCAATGTTGAGCATTTTAACTATATCTGGTACCACATCTGATTCGCATCCAATTTTGGTGAGCTCAATAATAACACTTGGTGGAGGTGAACTAAAACACCGAACAGGAATAAAGATGCTATCTTTCACTTCCCACACATTTTGTTCAAATGGTGGTAGGTTTGGCCATCTGATAAAGCAGGTCTTGTCTCCCATTGACATGTAGTTGGCCCTCATAAGGTGTAGCATCAGTGTAGCTCAGTGGTAGGCCAGAGGATGAGTACGCTTGACATACAAAGGCTTTCAATGTACAAATTATGTAAGTGGGAGGTGCCAGATCGATGAAGGTGATGTTGCGGAGGCCTTTCAGAGAAAATTTTCTTATTTATTCCCTATCAATGTGACTACGTGATCACATTCAAATAATAATGGTTGGATATGATCTATTTATGCGTGAAGCCAATGGCCAGTTTACACAATTTTATTTTATTTTACACAAGATATGTTTCATCATGACAGAACAGTGAAACACAAGATATCTCCAACCAAATTTAAGACATGAATGAAAATGCTATCTTTCACTTCGCACACATTTTGTGCAACTGGTGGGAGGTTTGGAACTCTGATAAAGTAAAGTTATGCAGGTCTTGACCCTCTTTGCCATGTAGTTGGCCCTCATAAGGTGTAGCAGCAGGGCAGCTCAGGTAGGTGGCACCATCTAATGTACAAATTTAGAGAGGGAGAGGCGCCGCATCGATAGAGCATCTGACTGTCATGTCATTCATGTACGCATCCCGGGTTTGAGACACGTTGATCTCGCAGGGGTCTTTCAGAAAAATATATTTGTCTATCACCTGTCAATTTGGCTAGGTGATCACATTAATGGCGACCTCGTCGAGTTCAGGTTGAAACTAGTGTGTTGACGTTAATTTTACGTCAGGCTACGCGCTGCCATATGCTCTTGCATAATGTAAAAATATAGTATGTTGAAGAGAGAAGCACGTTAGATTACAAGCTATTTTAAAAAATAATAGGCCTATATGGCTATAATCTGTTTACGTGTGAAGCTAACGTTAGTTCAATAAACCAGGTAATAGATATTATTGCTTCATCATCACAGAAACCAGCCACATTTCAAGAGGTACACTTGAAAGCCTTTTTACATGTGTGCTCAATAGACCGATATGTTATCCACCAAAAAGTGATAAAGATATGTAAGAGATATATGTACATGTATATGCAAGATTGTTAATTTGTTAAAAACATATAACAATGTGCATGGTATGACATACACAACTAAAATCATGTTAACAGGTTAAGTGGCATTGCCAAAATAAAAACTGGGTATTTCGATAATATAAATGACTACTACTAATAATGAATTAAAGGCATTGCCAATATAACATAGAGGTCTATAATTTTGTTTTCCGCACCAAAACCAGAGCTAAAATAGCTGCTATGTATGACATACTAATTATATATAGTAGCAAAAAGAAACCTAAAATATATACAAGTGCATAATTATGCTACAGTAACTGGAGTATGCAATAAGACAATGGTAAAAATTATATGGTATTTTTTAAAAATAATATCATGCAAGTACAATAAATGTGGCATAAACAGGTAGCTCCGAGTCATGTGACCATGCAAGCACAGTCGCTATGAGCGCGGAGATTCCCTGATATTGCCTAGTGGTGCAAATTTAACGACGTATTAACAGTAGTAATGCCGGTTAAAAATTTTCATAGAGAAAATCAGTTGACTTGTCAACTCTGAAATCCTCCATAAGGCCCCACCTCGTCTGATAACAAAGGCGACGGAAACGTCCCTAACCGGCCCTAAAACGCCAAATAATAAGATCCGAGAGCAACAACCGTCCTGATATGTGGTAATACCCAAGTCAGATCATGAGGGCATGATAATATTGATAATATAGAGAGAGGTGACAGATTTATTATACTCAGTATTTTTAACCCTTAATTTGTTTAAAGCAACCATAAAAAATTGCACTAGTGACTTCACCACTGTTATGTCTCTAGATGTCATAATTCGTAGACACATTTGATTTGTCGGTTGTATTTTGATAATTGCGGTTACAGAATCAAACAAGATTTCGCGTTCATTATTTCGTTCAGTATTTCGTCGTCAATTTCGTTTAATTCACACCTTGTGCATATTCGCTGATTTTTTGGAGTGATTGGATTATTGAATCGTCCTCTTTCTATATTTAGATCATGTGAGCTCATTCGATATCTCGCCATTGCTGTTATGAGGTGGTTCCCCTTATGATATATGGTTCAACACAGAAATATTTTTTTACTAATGCATATGTGCGCAGCTTACTCGCGCTCTCAATATCTTTTCTCCACCGCTAGCGTCTTGAGCTGTTGACACCTCGGCGACTGCAGGCAGGTGGGTATTGCGCCGGTTGGCCGACATACTTTATAACGTTTATGTAAACAATACAGTCTATCAAAATCCAAATGTAGATTTCATTACTCTCCACGGAATACCACAGACTCTCGCATCAGATGAACACAATAAGGATTCACTTATCTACTTCTTTTGATAAAGGCATTGTATTAATTCTATTGCACAAATTTAATATTTACACTAAATATTTTGGCTTTCCCCAAACATGTCCTGCCTAAATGATAAAATAAAATAAGCCCACTTAGCATATTAAATGAGTTTAATAAACCGATTTAAAACAAATAATTTGCGTTGCTGTCATTTACTACACTTATTTTAAATATTTTTTTCAGATTTCACTACTTTACTAAAAATTGTTCTCCAAAAAATACCCAAGTTATTTATTATTTTTAAAATGTTCTTGATTTGTTTCACACGCCCCAAATCGCGAATGTTATTTTGGTATCCCAAAACGTGATAAATCATGTTAGCATTTGGCAGTATCTGGGCGACGCACTCGAAATTAAACCAGGATTGCGTGCACTAAATTGTCCTAAATTTCCGTTTAACTTTATTACAGCTCTGAATGGATCTAAACTTGACATTCGACCAGTCAAGTGTGAAGAATTACAAAACATTCATGGATTATTACTTGAAAAGGATTGCATCCCCACCTTTAATGCCATGATCTCCTGTTATAAGTATGACCCAGAAGGAATGCTGGCGGCAGTAAAAGAGGACGGAGAAATTATAGGTGAGGACATCACACTATTATATTGGTATGGTAGTGGAACGCGTTCAGGTAGTTAGCTATGCTGAATTATCACAAAGTGATCTAACGGTCCCCCCTTCAAGCGCTAATCACACCAATACTCGTTTTGAATATTTTTTATAAGCAGGGTAAATCACAGTTATTGGAAATGAAAAGTGTTTTAAACATCAAGATTTGCAAATGTTTGGTCCCAAATTCAACAAATATAAGTATTTTTACCCACTTAAAGTTGTGGATCGCGGTAGCGAGAGCAACTTCAAGTGGGTAATTTTTTTTAATTTAGCGCTGCATTGGTTAAACATGTTAAAATACAGTATGTGTTTCAACAAATGAGAAACACATAGGTGTTACCATTGATGCAATGCACGATATGCGTTTAATATTTCACAAAAATACATCGAGTGCATCAATAATGGGTAAATGTTCATCATAAATTATGCCATCTGAAATAATTCAAGCCACATCTATTTGCGTCTTGTTATTCAACCTAAATAATCAGACCTTAGTGCTGCTTCTTTAAATATGACTATCCCCCTAATACTGTATTCATACATTATAAGTTTACATTATAACGTTATAATTATACATTATAAGTCATATTGAATCTTATCCTATCCTACAGGTGGTATGCTAGTTATTTTATAGTTTTATTGGATGTCGTCATCATGATTAAACTAAAATATTAGTTCAGTTTAGCACATAAGCAAAAGGGTTATATGTGTTAGATTGACACATGGATTTTTATCGTCGAGATGATCGCATACAGATCAGTCTCGGTTCAAAATTACTGGACATCGCTAGATTATGATAAAAAAATGTCGTCATTTAAAATGTTTAAAAAAGGTACACAAAATGTTTTGAATAGCTTAAAGTATATAATCGTTGACAGTTTTTATACGTATGCATACCATGTGTAATTGTATTGCGTAATACTGTATTTACAGGGTGCATATCTAACACGCTGATGACAAACAGCATGCGGTATTGTCACACGTTCTTTGTGAAGGAAGATTACCAGAAATATGGGTTGGGCAAACTATTACTACAATCCACATTGAACTACACTAAGACGATCAATGTTACAGCAGATGCGTTGTTGCCTCAAGTAGATCGGTTTTGTAAGTGGACAGGATGTCAGGCCAGCACTTCCATCAACAGAATGTACATAGGCATGGTCGACCACAAGCAGATTAACAACAGCAAAGAAGCAATACCGGCCGGAATTTCGATTCAGAAGTTCTTTCCTGATATCTTATCCAAATTGAAAGTATATGACCGGTCTATTCATGGTTTATACAGAGATAATTTTTTAATTAACTGGGTAAATCCAGAGGTTGTGACGACATTGATTGCTACTTCAGGTGATGATATTATTGGATACGGTTGCATACAGCCGGATAAAAATAGCCAGTACCTAGGCCCATTGTATGCTGATAGCGATATTGTGGCGGAATCTCTTCTTCGTCATCTACTACTGTCAGTACCTGATGGTCAGCTCGTCACATACTATGCAGACACTAATATGGATCTTAATGTTTCAAAAAGAGTATTTGGAAAAGTGAAGTTTGATGAATCACATGATGCGCGTAGAATATCTTCTCGTGACCCATGTCATTTACCATTCCATAAAATGTATGTGCTTTCTTTTTATTTTGTTTGAGTCCTGATGAGCTGCTACGTCGTAATAAGGGCACATTGACCTGAACGTACCTGCTCATTCACTCAGCAAACAATGAAGCTACTCAGTCTTTCACGCACATCAAGTAAAAATGGTGATTAGCTGCCTGGAACATATGGTACTAACAATAATGTAGGTCTATCAGTTTCACTTCCCTTTATATATTGGACAGATGTAAGCCCTGATATAACAACTTCCTTTTCAGTTAATGTAATTGATTCTCGGTCTGAATTTGGTTTTTTTTCGAAGTAAATCACTCAATTGATCATACTTGGAAACATTTGACTGATAATATGTGTTAAATGTGTCAGCTTGGCTCTCAGGGACAACTATTCTCCTTTTAAAAACATATGTTGAGGCATAGCCCCACTACCCGTCTTGGACTTGACATATGACCATATTTTGGGGGATTTGTTTTAATTGACAACAAGTTTAATTTGGTACCGTATATGCCATTTATTTGTATTTTGAGTGTTGACGGTCGATTCCCACGAAAGTGATGCATTTGGACCTTATTTTGAAAAAGTTTATTTTCTCAATATTCATAATAAACAGCTCCTTTATATTACGCATTCTGAAGCGCCGCACCTGCACCTAATCAATAGCCAACACTTTTTTGCTTTTGTAAATTTTATTTTTTTTAATTCATATTTTTTGAAAATTGTAAAAACTTGTGTAACAATACGAATACAGCTTGTGTTATGATATCTGAGTAAATCAATATTGCACAATATAAATATTTTGCACATTATATCTATGACATGAGCTGCTCTTGCTATTTATTTGCTGAACCGAATTCATTGTGGAGCATGTCCACAAAATAATGTTGCTAATAGCAAAATAGATGCAATAATTAAAAGTGTGTTTTTGTAACCATATGAATGCGCTTTCATGTTCTATAAAACGAGTACTACTACAGATTAACACAAGCTCTTTTCTCTGAATACGCTTGTTTCAACAATGTATATTATGGGCAATGTAAAATTAGACAATTTTTTTTAATTTCTTCCATTGAACACGACGTTTTTTTTTAATATATGTTACCCTACGAATTTTTAATAAATAGTCCCAGAGCTAGGGGGGTTTTATTTGTGTTGAAAGGTTCATACGATCCAAGAGTTCCACCTATAGTGAAATTTTCTCAGGAATCCGAATCTGCGCGTTTTACAAAAATCCAAAAGTAGCCTAAAAACCTTGAAACACTAGTACCGTCAAAATCGCAAACCTCAATTTGAAATATTGCGTATGAAGTGATTGTTTGTAAAACAGTGGTAATTTTCTATTTAAATAATTTTTCAATTATTTATTATCCTCACATATGACACAGGCTTTGACATGGATGTAAAATATTTTGTGTTGGAATGTTAGCAATGTTTGAATTTTTAATATATCCAACAAATTGTCACAGTGTTATATTTCACTGTGTAGGTGTGGAGAGTACAGGAGTTAATTGAATATCTATAATGCATTATTATGTCATGAGATGGCAATATGTGGACGATATAGTTTAAAATATTCTTATGTAATAGAAGAGCCACCAGAGACTGATGATATTGTCATTCGTATGGTTACACAAATGTTTGGTATTCGTAGGGTTCCGGTTACTATCTAAGAAAAAAACGTCAAATGATTAAAAATGTATATTGTTCTCATTGCAAAACAGGCCAAGAATAAAGCTAACATCATAGCGAGCACTTATAAGGTGTAAAACTCAACAAGCTAATATATATTTCTATCCAAAAAATAAAATACACGTTTTTAAAACGTTTGGAAATTATTTTAACTCACCAATGCAAAGGCAAATTTACTGTTAATATACTTTGTTATACATATATATCTAACGTGTATTCTTTTGTGTATTACAAATATTGGAAATATTAAGTTAAGCATATCTAGTATTTAAAAGAGTTCCCCACTGTGTGTATTCGTAGGGTTACCAATTTCACAAATAGCTTCTATGTTGTATAACATAAATCTCTCAACTGATTTTTGTGTATAATAAATATTCAGTTTTGATTCAAAAATGTTCTAGGATTATTGTTGACTTAACATAAACCCATTTTGAATAAAAAATAATGAGCTATTTGAACATATTACACACTTTTTGTACAATTTCCAACGTGTTCTTAGTCAATACCAGCAAGACTTCTCGCTCATGTTAACTTTATATGGTATATTATGCTTGTTATTACTTTTAGATTATCTGAAGCCATTTTTCAAAAGTGATCTTGATGACTGAAGAAGTGATCACAGCCATTTTTAAAGTTATCTCAAGATATGAAGTGACCGAGATCACTTTTTAGGGACTGACATAAGATTATTAGTGGCCAATATCACTTTTGCATCGGCTGAGATGACTTTTAAAGTGAATGTGATCACTTCTTCAGTGGACAAGATCAGTTTTTTTGTGGCCAAGATCACTTTTACGGGCTGACATAAGATTGTTAGTGGTCAAGATCACTTTTGTAGGTGCTGAGATATCTTTTCAAGTCGCTGTGAGCACTTCGTCAGTGGCCAAGATCATTTTTATAGTGGCAGAGATAACTTTCAAAGTTCTTCAGAGGTTAAGATCGCTTTTGTAGTCGTTTAGATATTTTTAAAAGTGGCTATGATCACTTCTTCAGTAGCCAACATCACTTTGTAGTGGCTTAGATAACCTTTAAATTGGCTGACACCAGATTGTTAGTGGCCAAGATCACATCTGTAGTGGCTGAGATAAATTCTTAAGTGGCTGTGATCACTTCTTCACTCGCCAAGATAACTGTTGCCTTGAGATAACTTTTTAAGTTGCTGTGATCATTTCATCAGTGGCTAAGATAACTTTTGTAGTGGTTGAGGTAACTTTTAAAGTGGTTGTAATCACATAGATAACTTGGAACGTTAGCAATGTTTGAATTTTCAATATAACCAACAAATTTTCACAGTGTTATATTTCACTGTGTAGGTGTCAGTGATGGGGTCAAATACACAAGGTCAAATACAAATACAAATACAAATACAAATACAAATACAAATACGAAGTCCTAAAAAATATCAAATACAAATACAAATATGTGAACTTGAAAATATTCAAATACAAATACAAATACACTTGTTCAAATACAAATACAATACATTAATTTAACGTCTTGTGCTTGCTGGGGTGTATGACATCCCTCACATAGCTTAGTGAGTTCAACATGCAGACCATTTCAGTCCCACATATTATAATAACGTCATTATATACGTAACATTCCTTATCAGATTAAGAAAGTCAATTTGGCATCGTGATAATACTGTCAATTGGATATAGATATAGCCTATTAAAATTGTAAGTAGGTAGTGTGAAGTTAGCGTATATCCTATTAATTAAAAATACTTGTTTTCCTGTTGTAATTTGCAGAATGAGTCTCTAAGCTGTGCAATGTCACTGACTTCCTTACCCTTCATCCATCGTCATCAAATCGAGCAGACCACTGTGACAACACCCTGCTGACTCCCTTACCCTTCATCCATCGTCATCAAATCGAGCAGACCACTGTGACAACACCCTGCTATGTAATCACCCGTCAAACACAGGGCATGGACATCTTGTTTTTTTTTTTAATTCTGGGCCAGTGTTGTAGATCGTAGACGAGCCATAACGCAATATTTGGTCAGTACCTCTTACTGGGCAGTGATCACAATAAACACAATGATTAGCACGACACGTTATGGCCCTCCCGAATAACACAATATGTTGTGCCAGTGCTGGTTTAAAGCTGGACGCGCTTCACTGCACTGCAGGAAATGTTACTGGGCCTTGTCGCCAATTAGTAGGTGTGATAAGTTTGGATTGTAGGATAGAAAGTAACAGGATAAAAAGTAACAGTCAACATCATAGCAAGCCTGTGGAGGCTCTACTTTCAACGCTTATTATAACTGGTTAAGCATTATATACCGTAATATTATTATAGTATATAATATAATATTAGCAAACCTGTGGAGGCTCTTGCTAATATCTGTGACGACAAACGCACAAATGAACAGTATACAGGAAAGTATTATTCAAAATTCTGCACGTTCAATATAAAACTTGTTTATCACTCCTGTGCTGTGAGTGTCGTGTCACGCTCATTGACTGTACTGAGCGTGCCTGGCAACAAAAAATCACCGGAATCCCGCCTTAACACGGGCGCAGTTGAAAGGCTAACTGACCTTAAAGCTAAGCGATTCCTGGATGATTTTGAAACACTGTCTGAGAATCAACAATAAGCTCTTCTTCTCCTTTGCATGGTGCTGTAGGCCTACAGGGAGACGAAGGTAAAGGTAAGAAAAATAAAAATAAGGGGGGAAGCGATAGTAAAACAAAGAAAAAGACAAAGGTTAGTACTAGCAAGGCAGCTGATGCCAAGCGTAAGTGTTATTCTGATGCCACAGTCAGAAAAAACGTCACGACCTCTCCCCAACATGGTAACAATGGTAACAATGATCCGTCTACACCAGGTGACCAAAGCCACAGACAAGAAAGGTTTCACAGCCAGTGATTTTAAAAACACCAACAGGAAAGATCAAGAAAGGTAACTATCAAGTTCTCCACAAACGGCAAGTGAATAAGACAGCACTTAAAAGAATGTGTGACGAAGACGACTTAGGCGAATCTCCGAGTCAGTACCAAAAAACCGAAAACATAATTATGGAAAAAAGCAGTATTTTGCAGGAACTAGACGACCTCCGAGAGCTGGATGTTGAAGTCAGTCCACTTACACCAAGCCCACTTCCTAACATAGAAGACATGGACTTGGTTGAAAATGATACTATGACTGAAGATGGCCAAGGTGAGCTCGAGGTAAATGAAAGTAGGAACAGCAAAAATAAACGGTTACAGAAAGAACGGCGCCAGCTTGAGCTGGAAGCGGAGGCAGTCGAGCAAGACCTCTTAAGACAGTTACCTGGAAATCAACAAGAAGATGTGCCGCGTCTACTGACCGGTACTAGACTAGAATCGTTAGAAAAGGTGAGTGTTAATAGCCCAAAAGCTACACTAGAAAAGTCCACAGTCATCCCAATAGTAGCCGAAGGGATCGAAGCCAAAGCTCTGTCCGACATCATGGACCAGGCAGGTATCCAGGTGGAAGACAAGATAAACACACGACGTGGCCACCTTCTTGTCTTCCCCAAACGCCAAGAAGACAGGAATAAACTGACCAAAATAAAACTCCGAGTGGGACAGGTAACGGAACCTAAGCAGAGGGTTAACTATAAAGAGCGGGACAAGAGGACATTAGTTATGGTAGGAATTCCTCTTCACGTTGAAAACACAACTATATAACAGGACATAAAGAAACAACACAACATAAATTTAAAAGCAACCAGAATGATTAACAGCAAGACACAAAAGCCTACTGGTAAGTTCAAGCTAACTCTTGAAAGAGAGAGCGATATGATCAATATTGGAAATCGGCTCTTGGGTTACACAATAGAAAGCTATCATAGAAAAACAATGTTATAGGTGCCAGCGTTTTGGTCACATAGCTTTTGACTGTAAAAATAAGCATAAAAAATGTGGTAGATGTGGTGGAGAAACCCACCAGAAGCGAGATTGCACAGCTAGCGTTCCAAAATGTGCAAACTGTTTTGGCCCACACGCCTTTTCAGACAGATCCTGTCCAAAATTCCAAGAAATCATCAAGATGCTTGACCAAAGACAGGATAGACAAGTAAGTAGAGCACATCAAGTTCTAAACAAAACTCACCAAATTAGGGGTAAAAGTACTCAGCAACATAAGCAACCACAGGGAAATCAGAGACTAACACAACAAAAAACAAATGAGGTAAGAACCAAAAATAAACTCTCATTCTCACGTCATGATATAACTGGTTTAACCATTGCTGTTGCAGCTACCATTCTTAGACTGAAATGTGCTGAAGCTGAGGCGGATAAAAACGAAGTACAGATCAAAGGGATGGATGGACATAGCTCGTATCACAACAGAATCCATCAACTGGGCTTTGAGAAGTGATGTCACAAGTGAGAGATGTCATAACACACCTGAAAGCCTAGGTATACATCCCCGCACATACACTCAAAAATACACTAGGAAAGCACAGTACAGTTCTTGTATAATGGCCACTCGAGATCAGGAACAAACTGAAATTATTCATATAAATATAAACGGAATCACGAACAAGCACACCGAATTAATACACTATCTAAATGAGCATAACCCGCAATTTGTAACGATAAATGAAAGTAAAATCAGAAAACAACATACAATAAGGATCCCTAACTACCATGTAATAAGGAAAGATAGAGAAAATCAAGGCCGTGGGGTAGGAGGAGGTGTAGCAATCCTAATACGAAAGGACAAGAATTTGATGAAGAATTCCTTGCAATATCATTCGAATCTGATAAAAAAAAGATTGCATTGGCTACGATATACAACCCTCCTGGAACTTAACCTAGTGTTGAAAACTTTAAATTCATATTCAATAAGGAAGTGTCTATTGTCCCGGCCATTAAATAAATACCCAGATTCAATTTTTATGGGTGATTATAACTCAAAACACGATTTTTTTGGTTGTAAAAAATACAATAAAGAAGGGGATATATTATTTAATATATTAGAGGAGCTCAATTTAATAGTCACAAATGACGGAACCCCAACACACTACACAAATACTTCTAGCAATATTTTAGATCTATGTATTGTCAGCCGCAGTATCGCTATGGCGTGATGGGCCTACGCCGGGAGTTCCGTTATGGGGTCACAACGGCCGACGAGGGACTCCGCCCAATCTCACCATCAAAACTCAAACATCCTCCTCATCCGTCTGATCGACGGTTTCAAACAAACCAGGAAACTCTCTTCTCTCTTGTCATGTTTATTTGATTAACATGCGATAACAGCAAAGCACAACCATCCACGTACGGCACGTCTCCATGGACTTAGCGAGAGCGAGCTACGGCACGTCCGTAGTCGCTGAGTATTACACTGCTCTGTGTGCGCACGTCACCACGGTATGTAAACGAGGCGGTCATCCCCGTCCGCCCGCGTCCAGGAATCTGGGGATAAACGCCACATTAATTGAGCGATGTCAGGATCCTACATTACCCCCGGCTGAGTGACAACGTAGGACCAAACTGACGTGTAGGAGACTGCTTCGTGCAAGTAGCGGGGTTGTAAAATATGTAACCTCTTATACTAAACATAGTTTTCTTTAAAAAAAATATAGCGAGTGTGGTTACAGCGTGGGTGGTTGAAAGCGCAGCATTATACGTGAATTGTCCTATCCTTTTAACACCAACTGTCCTTTATGTATGATTCATGTGCTGCAAGCTGCGATCAACCCATTCATTTAATTAACAGAATTGCTATTAATGCTTTAGCAATTAGCTTGCTAAAAGAAAATGTCTTTACATTTATATATCTGTACACAATTCTGCCAGGCCTGGCATATTCATTTACAATTTAACAACATTGTTATTACGAGGTATGCGGTTGGGCCCGCCATAGACGTCATTAGGCGCGACTATGGCGTGAACCATCTGCATGAATCGAGCAGGAGTCTGGATTATTCGTCCGACTCTAGACTGTTTGGTCGGTCGAAATTTTTTCGCGATTAGCGATATTCGCATGTTTGCTTTTTGTCGAGTCGATTACGGTGTCAGCAGCACCCGGGGTTTTACCCCGTAGATGTAAAGGTATGCGGGAATACATTCGTAAACCACCGCCGTTCCCGTTAGCGCGGGACGCGGCAGGGGCTCGCGAATGCGGCGCCACGTAAGTATTGTCACTGTTAGACAAGTTGACTTTAACATCTATTTGCTTTGGGACTGTGGCCGATTTTTGATTGCTTCTGACTGCCGTCGACTTTTTTGTGGTGACTCTCGTCCCGTTGGACGTCGGAGTGTCCGCACTACCAGGTCTAGGTGGACCCTGTGGATTCTTACTAGATGTCTTGGTAGCCGTCGACTTCCGTGGTTTGCTTGGCGGTTTACGCTGTGTTGTCGTACCTGTCGTAGGCTCGCACTCCATGTGAGCGGGTTTAACGCGATCTAAGGAGACCGTCTCAACCTTGCCTTTAACTAGGATTTTCATTACTCTGCCACTCCTCGCGACGACCTTGTATGGTCCGTCGTAAGGGGCAGTCAGAGGCGGTGCAATTGCGATTCGGCGCAAGAATACATGAGTACATGTAGCTATTTCCTTGAATTGGAAAATGTTGTGTTGTTGTGTGTCACGTGGCGGACATAGACGGAGACGCGACATGGCCACGCGTAGCTTGTCTGAATAATTCTCCAAATCAGTGTTAGCGTCGACGTTGTACTGTTTAGTAAACTCTCCTGGGAGTCTAAGGGTTTTTCCCGTGAATCATCTCAGCAGCTGACCTGCCTAGTCTCTCTTTCACGGCTGAACGAACTCCTAAAAGTACGGCGGGTAACGTGATAGTCCACGGATTCGGTGACTCGTGCGCCATAATGGCGGCTTTCAATTGATGGTGGAAACGCTCGACCATGCCATTCGACTGAGGGTGATAACTCGTGGTACGATTCCGAATAATCCCGAATTGATTACATAAACTATCCCACAATTTGGACTCGAATTGAGCGCCCCTATCAGTGGTGATAGTGGCTGGGGTACCATAACGTGCTATCCACCCGCTGAAGAAGGCATCGGCGACCGTTTCGGCTCTAATATCTACCATTGGTATAGCTTCGGGCCAACGTGTAAAACGGTCGACGCAAGTCAGTAGATATCTAAAACCATCGGCATAAGGTAAAGGTCCGACTATGTCCACGTGGACATGATCGAATCGCTCGGTAGGTTCTGTGAACTTTCCGAAAACAGGAGTGTTATGACGTGAAACTTTAGCGGTCTGGCAACCCTTACAGGTACGACACCATCTAGCAATATCTATATTCATGCCGTGCCATACAAATCGGGTATTAATCAAAGGTCTGGTGGCTCTATGCGATGGATGGTCTAAACCGAGCAAGTTTGAAAAAACTTTTCGGCAAAATTTCGCGGTAAGGTACGGCGGTTGTGTCCCGTGGACACATCACACCAGATCAATTGATTATCAAACGATTTCAATAGTTTGAAATTCATAGTTGATGTAGTCGAATGTCTCAAACGTGTGAATTCCGCGTCATTAGCTTGGTTGAGACTTAACTCTTTATAGTCTATTACTGGTCCATCGTGTATCGCTGACACTGATGGTCGTGACAGCGCATCAACGACGAAATTTGTCTCTCCTTTTACATATCTAATATCGGTGGTGAATTCAGCGATGAACGCTAAATGATGTGTTTGTCGTAGGGATGCGCGCTCAGTCACGGATGACATTACGAATGTTAACGGTTTGTGATCAGTAATAACGAAAAAATTTCGTTCTTCTAAATTGTGTCTGAAATGTTTAATGGTAGCGTATACTGCCAAAAGTTCACCATCGAACGCGCTGTAGCGTGTCTCTGCTGGGTTCAGCTTCTTGCTGAAAAACGAAAGCGGCTGCCACATACCGTTTAAAAATTGCTGCAAAACGCCACGCCGGCGACATCACTAGCGTCACACGTGATGTTAAGCTGGGCCGTAGAATCTGGGTGCACCAGAAGCGTAGCGTTTGCCAATATCTGTTTTGACTCGGAAAATGCTGACTCTGCTTCTTTATTCCACTTCAAGTCGAAATTTGATTTCGGTGACAGTCTGGTATGGCCTTCGTTGGCAGAAGTCAGTAGATTATTGAGTGGCGTCAGCTTCGCGGCGCAATGCGGTATGAAACGGTGGTAATAATTCACCATTCCCAGATACCTACGCAATGCTCGTTGCTTTTCTGGTTTAATGAAATTAACGATCGCGTCAACGGCACTAGGTAACGGCGAAATGCCTTCGGCGCAAACGTGATGACCTAAGAAACTTAATTCAGATGTTCCAAACTGACACTTTTCAGGACCAATGATGATTCCGTACTCCGATAGTCGAGCAAAAAGAATTCGTAGATGTTTCTTATGCGTTTTATGATCTGGGCTGGTTACCAGTAGGTCATCCAAATAAACAAAAACGAAATCAAGTCCGCATGTCACGTGGTCTATAAATCGCTGAAACGTTTGACCGGAATTTCTCAGACCAAATGGGGTTCTAGTGAAATTAAACAAGCCAAAAGGTGTGGTAACAGCAGTCTTGTGTACGTCGGACGGTTCCACCGGAATTTGGTAATAAGCCCTTACTAAGTCTATCTTCGAAAAAAATTTCGATCTGGCTAACCGCTGCGTAAAATCTTGAATATGCGGAATCGGATAACGGTCCGGTACGGTCTGTGCATTCAAACTACGGTAGTCCCCGCATAGTCACCAATCGCCGTTTTTCTTTGGCACCATGTGAAGTGCTGAGGTCCACTCGCTGTCGCTGGGTTTAATGACCCCTAATTTAATCATATCGTCAAACTCACGTTTGGCGGTGACAAGCTTATCGGGAGCCAAACGTCGTGGTCGAGCAAAAACCGGGTGACCTTTAGTCACAATCTTGTGAGTTATGCCGTGTTTGACGGGCTCACCCTTTGTCGTAGGGCGTGTCAGTTCCGGGAACTGGCCGAGGAGTTTTGTATATTCATTTTGAACTGTATCAACTCTGTTCAATGACAGAGGTTTAATCGAAGATTATGAAGCGGCAATGGCTAAGCCTGTACGCATGTCTCGAAGACATCTGCTTCTCAAGTCTACGAGCAAATTGTAGTGGATTAAAAAATCAGCCCCGATTATGGGCTGCTGCACATCTGCCACTATGAATGTCCACGGATATTCGCGCTTTAAGCCGACATCGACGATGCGTTTACAATTGCCGTAAGTGTTTATAGTACTGTTATTAGCTGCCACCAGGGGGAGACTGTCAGCGCCCGAAATCCCGTTAGCGCAAGATTTCGGCAAAACACTGACAGCTGCGCCCGTGTCGATTAAATATCTGCATTTATGTCCTTTATCTGTGACATATAATAACTTAGAGTGAGATAACTGTGGGGAACTAGCGTCCACGGAGTCATGTCGCGTCTCAGTTATACCGCCAGATGCAAGAGTCGCAATCTTGCTCTGGCTTAGCAGTTTAAAGAAAGGTCGAGCATTTGGTTGCAAATTCGTCGGCGGAGCGAAAGGTCGAGCATTAACTTTAGCGTCTCTATACTGACTAGGTTGGTTACTAACGAAACCTGAGGCCTGTACATTAGGGGCAAATGCAGGCGCGTGAGCGTAGTTATTTGCTCGTCCACGTCCTTTATTTCGTTTCCTCTCCGATGTTGTTACTGTTTCTAATCTCTTGATGCGTTTGGATAGATCCTCTAACAAACCAACTAGTTTGCTGGTCTCGTCGACTTTGATCTCTGCGACCCCCGGCTTACTCTCTTCGACGTCCTCTTCTGCTGCCAGTGCCCTGTCAGCCAAAAGGGCCAAACTTTCGAGGGTGGCACTGTCGGGTTCAGTCGCCAAATGGGCTCTGATGGAAGCGGGCATCTGTCGTATGAACGCTTGCCGAATTACAGCCTTTCCCACAACAGCTTTGGTGCCGAAACCTGCAGTCTTCTGCAGACGCCGCAGGAAACGCGAGGGAATATCATTTCCAATCTTCTCGCCAGAGATAACTTTATTAACCCTTTCAGGTGTTGTCAATCCTCGCCTCTCAATTAGAATTGCTTTCAGGCTGTCATATTTGTTGGACCTGAAAGGCTGCAGCAGCACGTCTCTCACGTCCGATGCAATCTCGCCAGAAAGTGCAGCGCAGGTTAGGCTGTACCTCTCGTCATCATCATCGATCTGGTGGAGGGCGAATTGCGTCTCGATTTGATTAAACCAGAGCTCCACATCAGAGGCGTAGAAAGTTGCGATTCTAAACTTTGGTAAGTTCATAGCACGTTTCTGCGGCTGTCTACCAAGCGGTGAAGAACTCCTTGAGGAGTCGCTCCTCGAGTGGGAGTTCAGACGTCTAGCCCGAGCAATTCGAGCAAAATCAGATTTGAGGCGTTGATATTCCTCGTCCGCTTCTCGGAATCGAACCTCATTGTCTTCACTGTCGGGATGATAGCTATCTTTGGGTCTAGCACCCGAACCTTCTAGAGGCGTTGACATGAAGCCTTCACTGTCGTACTGCTTTGACATTATGAAGTAATGTTTGTAAAATTATTTAACTAATGAAGCATCTGGGATAGCTGGCCTATTGGCTCTGCGTCTATCCCAAATGTGTTTAAAATGGCATGTCGTATTAACACATGCCAACTATTTTTGACGCGCCGTGCGCGGACAGGTTGTGCAATGCCGTGAAAATCAGAAGAAAAATGTCTGTAATATGTTGAAGCTAGAAGTGTAGACTGTAGAAAATGTTCATGCTATGTCGCATGGTGCGAGAAACGGGGGTTGCAGATTAGTTGAAAAAATATGCGTCGTTGAAGTTTCACCTAAGTGCTGTTCACAAATTCACAAAAGGTATGTATTGATTGAAGTGAAAACTGGAGGTCTAGATAAGACATAAAACGTTTTCACTGAGTCACACACATGCAAAATGGTACCGTGAAAACCGTAGGTCGCAGTGGTACATAAAAACAATATGCCAGATACAACTGTGATAAGCTATGCTAAGCTAGGATAATAGTATTTTGTAAATCGACCTGGGTGAAAAAAAAAAAATGTTCACACAAGTCGAAAAACACATTCAAATATTTGCAATGTTTCGCAATAGCGCAACTGTCAAATCGAATATTTCTGTATTTATAAAAAATTTAAACTTCAGAAATAACTATCGTGAGAAAATTTCGTTCTCAAACTGATAGACTAAATGTGACTGCGAAGAAAAACAGTGACATTTATGATTTAAGAATAATATCTAAAACGTGACTGACAGTAGTCTATGCTGATAAATGATAAAGTATATCATTTCGCTGAAAAATGATATCTGTGATGAACATTCCACGTTTTTTTTTATAATGGTACGTTCACCACCGAATCATTCTCATAAACGTCCGAATCAATCGCTCGCATCGATTCATTGGTTGACGTATAAACCGACTGTGTTCGGTGCGGTTGTTGTTATGTCATCTGTGGTGGGTGTGTGTGTGGTGTATTGTCGGTGCTCACAGCCTGTGCAGCAGGCAGCATGTGGCTTATAGTCTGTGACGGTAAGCTTTGAGCGGTACGTACATAGTATACGGTCAGCATCCCCGTCTCGCCTCACATTAGCATATTCATCAGCTACTGCGTGCCCAAATAAGGCGCTGAATAGCCTAGCACGATTACAAACACCGAAAGGCGTTTCAAAATGAACAAAAAGTCTCGCACAATTAGTGGCAGAATTTCGTTTTCGAAATGACTTACTTACACATTTTCTCCCTCAATCGTGTTGAAAAAGAAAATTTACAAACAATTTAAAAAAATTTTTTTATTACAATCTGTCCGTGTAAAATTTGGAACACGTGACAAATAATCTCCACCAAATCAAAATGGCGGCTTACTTTATGCTAATGTGATGCGGCGACACAGGTTCACTGTCCCGATGCATGCCGGTTAGGGGGGAACACGTAGGTGCCCACGGCGGTCTTAGAGCTAAGTTAGGGAAACCAGCGGCCAAGATGGCGCACACCTACCAAATACAAATACAATATTCAGCATTCTCTGAAATAACATATGATAATAAGGTCCTGGAAATATTTTTAAACAGACCGAATAAGACCGTTTATTGACATTCATTTAGGGAAACAATTTATTTTGGCCCTAAACCTATTAAAGGTTACCCGAGTCGAAGCGATATTAAAAATTTCTGTCGATTTGTAGAAAAAATCGTGAAAAAATGACGAGATTTCGTCTATGGACTTTACAATCGAGTTACCCAATTATGGTAATCAACGATAAAAAGTGAGTTACAGAAAATACCCACTTCCTACTCGCCTACAGTGGCATTAGTAGGATGAAGGCATTAAACAAACTCTTACGATAAAAAATGATAGACTATGTCTATGAGAATAATTTTTTGGACTCTTCTAGAGAAACCGGCAAGGCAGCCATCTTGAAAAGGCGCCAAACACGTGGGATTTCGACCAAAAGTTTAGAAATTTACGCCGTTTTCGACGTAAAGAAACGTGCTTCTCGTCTGATAACTCTTTCTGACTAATATTAACTGGCATATATATATTTTGACCTACAGCTTTCACGTACCTTGTGAAACAAATGCTATTGATTTTTTTCAAAAAATCCCCTAAAATTAATGAAACTATCCTTGAAAACAGCGGTTTTCAACTGGCATCTAGGTGAAAACACTGTTGCGTAAACGATGAGTCGTCAGGGGTCACCAGTATGGCGTGATGGGCCTACGCCGGGAGTTCCGTTATGGGGTCACAACGGCCGACGAGGGACTCCGCCCAATCTCACCATCAAACCTCAAACATCCTCCTCATCCGTCTGATCGACGGTTTCAAACAAACCAGGAAACTCTCTTCTCTCTTGTCATGTTTATTTGACTAACATGCGAAAACAGCAAAGCACAACCATCCGCGCACTGCACGTCTCTATGGACTTAGCGAGAGCGAGCTACGGCACGTCCGTAGTCGCTGAGTATTACGCTTGAAGTGCGGGAATAATACCAAGGCCGCACACACTGCTCTGTGTGCGCACGTCACCACGGTATGTAAACGAGGCGGTCATCCCCGTCCGCCCGCGTCCAGGAATCTGGGGATAAACGCCACATTAATTGAGCGATGTCAGGATCCTACATCGCGACCAAGGTAGATAGATGTACAGTAGGCCTAGATGTAGGTAGCGACCACATGCCGGTTCACCTGGTAATAAATTCGTCAAAAATTGCGAGACAAAATCAAAGAGAAACTCTACACCACGAAAAAACAGACTGGGTAAAACTTCGCAAAATAAATAATTAAAACTTAACACTAACAAACGAAACAGTTAACAATATAGCTAACATAATTAAAACGGCGTTAGACAAATCCTGTCCGAAAAGTAAAGTGAAAGATATGGATTTTTTTATATCGGAAGAAACTAGCAAATTAATTAAGTTGAAACGAAAAATAAGGCGGATAGCTCGAAAAACAAATAAGGCTGAACATAAAAACTTAGCAAATCGATTAAAAATATTAGCATCCAAAGCGGTACAAAACGACAAGGCCACCTGGTGGCAAACAAAAACACAAGAAATTGATTCGGCAAAAAACAGTAAAAGTTTGTGGCAAAACTTTCACAAAATTAGCGGTAAAAGAGCACAGGCAGAGACTAACAACCCAGTTATTAAAAAAGACGGAAATCCAACAAAAAACGATTTAGAAAAAGCCAATGCGTTCGCTGAAACATTAGGGGAAATTCACAATACCCACAAAGGGCCAATTTTTTACGATAACTTCAAAAAAAAAGTGGACGACGAAATTGCAGAAAATTACAATCTTTTTAACCCACTAGCATCATATGTAGATGAAAAGGGCATTGAGAACCCTATAATGGGACATATATCAATATCCGAAATTAAAAAAACAACTAAGTAAAACCAAGGATCGATCGACACCTGGCCAAGACTGTATTCGATATTCGGTACTAAAACAATGTCCAGAAATAGTATTCGCAAACCTAGAACAAATTTACAATATATGCCTACAAACTGGTTATTTTCCAGAGCCTTGGAAACAAGCAATGGGAACTATGATTCCAAAACCAAATAAAAACCACAAAATCACTACAAACTATAGACCCATCAGCCTTCTAAGTTGCATCGGAATTTTTTTTGAAAAAATACTTGCAAATAGAATAAGAGGCGAACTCGAAAAGAGAAAATTCTTTAATCAATGGCAACTTGGCTATAGAAATAAAAGATGCGCGATGGAACACATATTACGATTAACAGATGACGCCCTTACAGGCTTACAAGCAAATAGACTGGGGGTTGCCGTCTTTATAGACGTCGAAAAAGCGTTTGATTCAATATGGCATAAATAAGATATAAGCTGATGAACAGTGAGCTGCCGAATAAAATTATACGATTAATGTCTTCGTTTATTTCAGACAGAACAATTACCGTTAAAATTAATGATGAAATGTCAGATAAAGTAAAACTTATTGCTGGCACACCCCAAGGGTCTGTCCTCAGCCCACTCTTATTTTTTATATATGTGAATAATATTCCAGTAGATCCCATGAACAACCAAGTAAAGATATCACAATTTGCGGATGATCTAGGTATGTGGACATTCGGGGGCGGGGGCCCTAGGGTAGTGGTTAGCACCGCTGCCTTTCACGCCAGAGTCCGGGGTTCGGTTCCCGGTCTCGGCAGTTTGAAAGAAACAAAATTGTTTCTTCCCCATCCACGTGTGAAAGTTAGTATTGTGGGGAGCCTCCGTGACCGAGAGGTAGCGTGCTCGGCCTCAGACCTCCAGGGCTCGAATTTCGAATCCTGTGTCTGGAGGACAGTGTCATCTCAATCATCTCACCATCCTCAGGAGGTTCTCCTGGCCCAGTTTAGCCTATATGTGCACAAAGGTGGCCTAAAGCCCGATTCATTTCATTTCATTTGTGGACATTCGGCCCCAACGCCACATACGTCCAATATCGGATCCATAAAACATTATCGGCTCTAGAAAAGTGGTGCTCCAAATGGAGAATTAAATTAAATGGTAAAAAGACGCAGCTAATTGTACTTAAAAAGAACGGGAGACAACACAAAAAAATAAAGCTTCAATTATTCGGAGAAGAAATAGATCATGTGGAAGAAGCAACACTGCTGGGAGTGACTATCACCAACACATTTAACTTTCAATCACATATAAAAATGGCAATATCCAAAGCAAATAGACGATTAAACTCACTAAGACTTCTAAGTGGTACTAACTGGGGATGTAAGCCTAAAATAATCATGCAATTATACAAACAATACGTCAGACCGGTCCTAGGATATGGAGCGATAGCTCTTCTATCGGCACCTTAAACAATACTAGAAAAGATACAACTAGTACAAAATAAGGCTATCAAGATAGCTTACCGCCTACTGTGGTGTACCAGCACACGCAAAATACATCAGCTAGCGGAAATCGAACCCATTAAAAATCGATTCCAATCATTAGCGAATAAATTTATACACTCATTAGAAGAACACTCAGAATTATTCAAACTTCAAAAGGATCTACATAATGCGATGAAGAAGAGGGACAAAACAAATTTTCTAGACGGATTACTAGAAAACTACAAGAAACAATATGGAAATGAAAATGGTATGTAGCAAAAAACAACAAATTTTCTGCGAGAAGAACAACAGTTTTTAATTTATTCTCACTCTGAGAAACTCAAGAACACTTTTCATGAGCAGACGCTTGGCATCGATATATATTAAGTGGCATTTCACCTGGGATTATTCTTTTAAGTTTAGGGCTAGATTTATTGTTTTAAGTTTAGGGGACCCTTCCCGTCGCCTGTGTTATTGGACCGGGTGGGACCCTAAGTAAATTGTTAGAGCTGCTTTGTCAACTGACTCTTTCTTTGAGGTCTGGGAGGTTATCGCTCCCAGTGTAATGCTGAATATGTGGCAATGTCCATGTCGTGATTGATAAGTGTTAAAACCCACCCACTCACTGACACAGCCAACCGGACAGCTGGTGCCGTGTGTGGGTGAATAAACGCAACTCATCGTCTGTCCGCAACGATCTTGCCCTCATTGTATGATATAATACCATTATCAGTCATACACTGAAGGCATGAGGGAGTTTTATCCGAAGAATTTCAGCAGACAGGATGCTAAAATTCCACAGTTTTACCCTGTCGTTTTGGCTCGGGGGCTAACGATTCTATTAAAGCTATTACCGGTAACTCCAAATGACGCTGAAGCGAATACAAGGACAGACTAAGTATTTGACGACGTAATAACTGAGATTAAAGGTAAAACCAAGGAATTTCACTATTTTCAGAGCAATGAGACATTATGACAAACTCGACAACTTTTAGCATTTATCAGAGGTATAGGTTGTAATAAAAGAAATACCCATTAAATGCTAACAGTTGAAAACTGATGAATTAACTACATTTCACAAGCTGCGCCACGACACCAACGGACAACGGACGACACTATATGTGACAACAATATCTGAGTAAAAGAAGAGTTATGAAATTAAACACAAACATGTAATGGTTGGCTATATGGGGACTGTCTTAAAACTACTCTCAGCGCCTTCGGCGCTAGGGTTCCATCAATCAAGTAACACGGACAAAAAGAAACAGGGATAAAAAGTAACAGTTGATTAAAAGTAGTATAATAGGGGTATATTTCAGTTCGAATATTATATATCATTATTATAAATATATATCAAAATATATATTATATATTTTGTTTTAAAAAGGCAACAGTCGCTTCCACATGTTCAACCTACTGAACTAATGATATAGCTCAATTGTAATAGTAAATATTACATGAACGTATATCACATGAACGCATACTAAAAGTGTACTATTGATGCATATTTTATTTAACTGATGCATATTTTATTTAACCTGTGCTTGTTTTAGTATATAATGTCGTTTGATTTTAACATGTTCAAGTTAAGTCTTGTACATATGTTTATTTTAATGACGCATACGTCTGCATAGACTTACCGTCGTCGATAAATATCTATCTATCTATCTATTAAACTAAAAATGATACCGAAAAAAATATAAATCTTGTATTAAAAGGAGTTGTATTTATATTCACATTTCTATGCAGTTAATATGAGAAACAGTTTTGTTTCAAGACTAATACTAACTTTAATTTATAGGAATTTAGCAAAATAATTTATTATTATAATGTGTCTTAGATCGTTTTAAAAATAAAAAATAGGGCCTACATATCTTATACACCTTTGAATAATATATTATTCAGTATGTTTTATAAGCCTTTTAACCTTGACTCGTCGTGATTAACTCCATTAAAAAGGTGTTAACCATAAAAACAACTTAGGTTTTAGCTGTTGCTTCACCGTAGCTGTTATACCTTTGAACCGAAACATTAAAGCCAAATTGTGTGATCTATGTAGATAAGACCCTTTAAGTGTAATCTCCAGGTAACTGGCTTCATATAATTAAATTTTATTCAGCTGAACATCTCATCTCTCAAACAAAAAGAAAGCTTACTTTTGCTATATCGCTAAAGGACGCTTTTATAGCGCATCAAGTTATTAAACATGCTATGATTTTTCTTTAAATGTGTGTGATTTCCCGTCGCAAAAGGTAAGTGTTTAAACTGCTCTATTATTAATAAATCATGTTATCACTAACCAATTTACATCATTTGCGGGCCTACCAAAATACTTTTCCAGACAACAAAAGTGTGTTTTTTTGCGATTCCGAAATATTGTTAACTTTGAAAAATTGTTAGTTTGAACAAAGTGTTGCTTTGTGATCTCACCAATACTTCTAACTTCGAAAAAATGCTATTTTGAAAAAATTGTTGAAAAAATGGTACTTTGAACAAGTGTTGTTTAGTTATCCCGTCAATACTGTTGACTTTGAAAAAGTGATACTTTGTAAAAGTGTTACTTTGTGATTCCGCCAATGCTGTTGACTTCAAAAAAAGTGTTACTTTGAACAAGTGTTACTTTGTGATGCCGCCAATACTGTTGAATTTGAAAGAGTGATACTTGAAGTGCTAAATATATTATTTGTATGTCAAAATACATTTCTTTGTTATGATATGTTGACTGTTGCACCTTTTATATTAAAAATCAGCTGTTTTTGTCAAATTATTTCATTTCATTTTTACTGCGAAATAAACTGTTAGCACGGAATAGCAAGAAAGAAATTATAACTATTTCGCAGGCCGATTCATCTATATGGTAGCCACAATATATTAGTTCAATTGGGTCATTTTTACACAACAAATAACCACCAAATAGAATTTTTCACTTGTAGAAATAGTTGGTTAGTTACATTATGTAGCAAATGTCGGCCTAATATTAAAGCAACAAAAGTAAAAGCATAAAACCGTTTTCTTAAGTTCAATTTTGACATTTTTATATTTTATCTTATTGATCATTAATAAGCAGTCGTCAATAAATGATTAATCGATAAATTAAACATCTTATTTTAGCATTAATTATCAACTGTTACTTCTTATCCCTGTTACTTTTTGTCCTACTGAAAACTGTTTCTTTCTGTCCGTTACTTTTTATCCCTGTTACTTTCTGTCCGCACACCACGGTTCACACCCTACGAATAACATTTTACACGCTACGTAATTACCGGGTACTAAATTCACATGCATTAGTAGTACCGGTATTTTGTATTCCTTTATGAAAAATTATAGCAAGTAATAGGATTTAATTATTATTTTTTAATTTTGGTTTAACAAGCTTTTATAAAAAGCCTAATATGACATATCTTAGGAACTAGAAAGTAGCGAGGGGATTAGACAATAATCTCAATTGCCGTATGACGCATTGAAGGCTACGGCCCAAAAACGGTGATAATTAATTCAGTTCATTGGAGCTATCACTTGCATTGCTGCTTAGCTATAATCCCTGCTGAATGTATTCCTTCTTTCACAGTACCACCCATATTAAATCTTTTTTTAACTTCTTGCAAATGGAAAGTCGATTGAATTTTTTTTTCTTTATTAAATTATTAATTTATTAAGCCTGCCAGTAATATATTGTGTATAAATATTCTTAAAAATAATGTTGGTACGCTTTATAGCTAATACTTAATAATCATTTTGGATTCGAACATGTCGGTGATTGGTACCGTTTTCTCTAATTTCTAGTAATGTGTTTGTATAACAATACCACAGTCCATTGCCACCGCCAAACTAGCACTAGATGCTACGCCAACGCTGATTCAACGCTGGCCAGGTACCTACTGCGTTGAACCAATATCAAACCAACGTTTGTGGAAAGGCGTATGTCAGCTGAGAAGGTCAGCACCTGTCGCGTAGCCTATAGCTGTAGCCTGTTGCCGTAATTGGCATTGCGTAAGAGGGTTCAACTTAACTTGTCATAATGACAGGGCCTAGTGTACAGAAGGATTATCACCTGTGTAGCGTGATTACACCTTTGCGATCCCAAAAGACATAGTGTGATGCAAAATAATATACATCACCAATTCCTGAATTAGTTTCGCCTATTTAACGGAATAATTAGAGGATATATTTTTACGCGAGGAAGTATACGTTAATATCCAGTTAAGGGACAGTAACTTAATACATAGGGTTATAAACATGGTTTTTATTATCAGAATCAGTGAATTTGGGCTGATGAGACGAAAGGGTTGTTATGACACAGTCCTACCCAGCAACACGTTATCGCTGTATAAACATGATATAAAACGACAAACATTGGTTCAATGCAGTTTCTGACACAGCCAACCGGACAGCTGTGTGTTGGTGAATAAACGCAACTGATCGTCTGTCCGCAACCTGCCCTCATTGTATGACATAATACCATTATTAGTCATACACTGAAGGCATCAGGGAGTTTTATCAGAAGAATTTCAGCAGACAGGATGCTAAAATTCCACGGTTTTACCCTGTCGTGTTGGCTCGAGGGCTAACGATTCCATTAAAGCTATTGCCGGTAACTCCAAATGACGCTGAAGCGGATACATTGACAGACTTAGTATTTGACGACGTAATGACCGAGATTGAAAGGTAACACCAAGGAATCTCACTATTTTCAGAGCAATGAGACATTATGACAAACTCGACAACTTTTAGCATTTATCAGAGGTATATGTTGTAATAAAAAAATACCCATTAAATGCTAACAGTTGAAAAAATGCTGAATTAACTACATTTTACAAGCTGGACCACGGCAACAACGGACAACGGACGACACTATATGTGACAACAATATCTGAGTGAAAGTTGAGTTATGAAATTAAACACAAACATGTAATGGTTGGCTATACGGGACTACTAGTTACATAAGCCCTGATTGTCTTGAAACTACACTCAGCGCCTTCGGCGCTAGGGTTCCATCAATCAATGCCTCGGGAGCTGGACAAGAAGTGAATTAGCATTTAGACTTCGCTTTTATCTTTGAAAATTAAACCCATGACGTATCCCACTTGTTAACTGTTAACGTGGGAACACATGCCCAACACAGACGTAGGCCTTCCTAGAGGACCATATTAACACCCTTTGAGGCTAACATTATTGATTATAATGCTATGCTAAAACAAACTATAGATATGCAAATATTGCATGCCGTAAATGCCAAACATTTAAATACAAGCTTGTGAAATGGTACTGAGGATAAAGATTATTGTAATAAACATTATATTGATTTTTTTTATGCCCAGTAAATTCGCATGGTCAACTTTGTGAAAAAATTGTATTTGAATTATATTTGATCAAATACATCAAATACAGGGATCAAATACAAATACGCTGAATTCAAATACAAATACGCAAATACAAATACGTATTTGACCCCATCCCTGGTAGGTGTGGAGAGTACAGGAGTTAATTGAATATCTATGATGAATTATCATGTCATGACATGGCAATATGTGGACGATATAGATTAAAATATTCTTATGTAATAGAAGAGCCACCAGAGACTGATGATATTGTCATTCGTATGGTTGCACAAATGTTTGGTATTCGTAGGGTTCCGGTGACTATCTACAAGAGAAAAACGTCAAATGAATAAAAAAAATGTATATTGTTCTCATTACAAAACAGGCCAAGATTAAAGCTAACATCATAGCGAGCACTTATAAGGTGTAAAACTCAATAAGCTAATATATATTTTTATTCAAAAAATAAAATACACGTTTTTTAAAATGTTTGAAAATCATTTTAACTCACCAATACAAAGGCAAATTTACTGTTAATATACTTGGTTATACATCCTATTAAAAATATATCTAACGTGTATTCTTTTGTGTATTACAAATATTGGAAATATTAATTTAGGCATATCCATTATCTAAAATAGTTCACCACTGTGTGTATTCGTAGAGTTACCAATCTCACAGATAGCTTTTATGTTGTATAACACAAAACAGTTTAATTGGCATTGCGAGACCTTTCTCCAAAAACACGATGTTTTTTCAAAAACAATATTTACCAGCGAGCAAAAACAAGTGGAATTTTAAAACGTGTGCGATATAATAGCGACATAAGCACTGTCTGACGTCACCAGTTGGAAATAGATTGACAAATATTTTGTTTAATGATCTATGTGAAGTTAATTATAGCCTGGTAAATCTATTGGATATTGAGCTGTATCATACGAGAGAACACACATGTGTTCACATAATATAATGAGCCGTCATTTTGCAGTATTGTGATGATTTTTCATAGGCCACCTAGATAGGGTAACCCTACAAATTACAGCGTGACCCTACAAACACAGCTGTTATAAGCATTTTGAACCGACGTAGAGCAACCCGTTTTACCCTTTTTTTTGTTCAATGTAGCTCTATCTGTCAAATACCTATCACAAGTGAATGCATACGTGTATATAGTCAGGGGGCACCTGGAATCCCGTGTGAATTTAGTGGTGAAAGAAAACCAGTCACTTAGTTTGATAAAGGGGACCCCCAAGAACATAAAAAAACTTGTTGGCAGTCTGAAATCCTAGTGGTACATTTTTGGTGGAGTGTTAAAAAAAACGGGCTTATTTATACTTAATTGGCTTTTCCGGCAGTCAAAGTTTGCTTATTTGTAGGAATCAAAATCTTCAAATCAGTCAATTTTTTACATAGAAAGTTTAATATAAGCAGTCAATAATATATGAATATCTTTTTTAAACACTATGGTGCTATACAACCATTATTTGAATGTGATACTGATAAAAAACAAACAAATTTACTCCAGCCGAGTACTGCTTTAAAAAAACATAAGCCGATTGAAGCATATTCAACTTAAACATGCACAAGTACATTGATATGACTGGGCATGTACTAGATGTATAGGGCTATATCACAAATAGAGCCTATTACATATGAAATTGATGAGTAAGATAATAATTATAGTCACTGTCACTTAATAGGCTGCAGATAGCGCTGGGCAAAATGGATTGAAAACTATTTAATTTCAATGAGCATACGTATATCACTGTTAGCTACTGCATCGTCTGTCTATTGATCAACTGTCGTCTTGTGGAGTATCTACCATGCAGGACATACACAACTAGTGTCTATCACCATGATTAAAGTCATCACTCATCATCATCCACCTCATCGCACTCTGGAACTAGTTATTCTGAGTTCTCACAGGCTTCTTCTCCATCCCCTGAGCAACCACAGATGTCAGAACAGTTAAGCCCTGCCTTCCTACAGGAGCATCTTCCAGATCGGCACTGCTTTTTGCAGGCACATTTCACCAAGTGGAGGACAGATTCTGGGGCTGGAAGCTGGGTAGTCATGACTGGGGTCCATCCATCATCCTCCTGTTTCCACCCGTAGTTTTCTGGGGGTGGAATCACAGGCTGTTCTACTGTATCGTGGTTCCAAAATAATAGCTTGGTGATGGGTGCTTAGAATAGCCTGTCGCAGGGCATCAGGACTTGGAGGTAGCTTCTCTGATTCTGCCTGTTTCTTTTTGAATAACCACCATCGAAGCTTCTTCACTGAGACAATCTGGGTTTGTGGTTGATAGACTGTGCAGATGAATTGTTCAATGAAAGCAGCTGTGTCATCCTGCAGCTGATACAGTAGTTCCCAGATTGATCCGAGCAGTGACTATGCCCTCACTGGAATCTTGAAATGCCTCCCAAAAAGCATGCTTGCCTTTTCCTGAAGAACTGCCAGTGTTGTCACTGCCACTCATGGCATGCAGGCCTGGTAGTGCCGCTGTTTTTTGTGGTCCTAAGGCCTCATAGATAGGGCCTAATTCAATGGTGCTACTCTTTCTTCCCGCTGTTATGGCAAACGTTGTATCCTTACACAGTTCTGGATAACGTATCACAGCCAGAACAAGAACGTCTGTGTCAGGGGAGCAAATCATGATGCTTGTTGCACCAGAGGCTGTGTCATCCGCTGGATGTAGAAACAGCTTTGTATCAGCCTCGTGGTCACTGTCCGGGTATCTCTTGTCAGTATGGGTTGCTCTGCATTGGGTGCCCCATGCCACAACAACAGATTGTCCTAAGGCATGGGCTTGCTGTAACATCTTGTCTGCTAAGTATCCTGTCAGCTCCTTCTTCGTATCCCCATGAGAGAGCAGTCACTTGGCAATGTTAGTGGAGTCTGTAATGTGGTAGGCGACAACAGTCTGACTCCCTAGTCTTCTATTTCTGGTAGACTGTTCCAGTGAATGCTGGACATCGTATCGGTCGAAAATGACCCGCATTTCATCTATTGAGTTGTACTTGTCCAGTATACGGGAAGTGAAGTGGTCTGCCAGCTGAGAGCAGCAGTCGAATACCGAATCAGGCGTTCAAATCGACCACAGCGATTCGAGAAACATGGTCCCTTTCCTGGCTGGTTTCCATTGGCAGTTCTCCACCATGATCACTCTCTGGATTTGCATTATTGTCAGTACTGTCAGGGAGACTCTCTAGGATAGCCATCAAGTTGCTTTTCGTATGACAGTGCAGCATGTCTCCGTCGGCAGCAAACATGGACCTGGGCACAACTTCATGGTGGTTTTTGTTGACCACCCAGTTGCCAGTCAGGAATTCGCAGTAGATTTCAACATCAGAGCGTTTGAGTGCTTCCATGTCTGCCAAATAGACTGGAATCATCCGACCGTAGTTTAGCTTGCCATGAGCGAAGTAGTATTTGACAAATGTCTTGGTGCTTATGCTTAGGAGATTAAAATTACAATCCCCGGCTCGAACTGACCTGATGAACTGTAGCATGTCCATCACCATCTGCATATACTGGCGCATCACAACGAACAGTGTTTTTTGGCTAACCTGGGAGTCAAACTGTGTCATCTTCTCTATGACATCCAAAGATTTCATCACATCTACCATATGTGCATGTGGGCAAAGCCCGCGACTTCAAGAATCATGTGACCCCAGCAGTGTTCTCGTTTGTAGTAACCTCCACTTATGCTTCACCGGTTTTATCGTTGAATTCATGCATAGACCTTTCAGAAAATGTATAGTTATCCATAGCCTAGACAAGAAAAATTGTGGTTTTGAGCACTGGAATGCCATAAAAATGACATTTTTGGCATGTCGCCAGCTTAATTTTTTGTCTTAGACATGTCACTGTTCATGAGTGGGTGCAGTTTTTGGAAGAGAACTTGTGTGAATTTGACGAACATATAGTTGTGATTGTATTAAAAAAATAATTGCCGAAGGTAGTATATTGTTCCTTGCAAAATTGATTTAATGTTCATGTCGCTACAAAATAACAGGATACATTACATTTGAGTTAGTTAGTTGTTCTGCCAAAAATTCTAAGATCAAATAAAGTTCCTTGCTGTGTGATGAATATGTAATATAAGGTAGGTATGTAACAAGACATAGACAAATTATGTGATACTAACAGTACTACTCGTGCAATAATCAAAAGAAACAAGCAGACGCTATTTATTTTTTAAGAAAACAGAATACGTTACATGGACTCTGAAGATATAGTGATATGCACATTTAACAACAAATGGCCCTTTAGTTACTCACTAGGTATGTCTCCACGCAGCAAGTAAAAATTTAGCTTGGCTTCTGAACCCAGCTTTACAAATGTGCAAAAAGAAAAAAAAAATCTAGAATACGTTACACAAAATACGTTATATTTTGTAACGTATTTTGGTAACGTATTTTGGTAACGTACTTTGCTCCTCTCTAAACAATGTTGTAATAGTGCATTCTGTTTCGTAACAAAAGTACAAAACACTCATACTTTGTATGGTACAACTATTTACTGGATATAGTGAAATTTAGTATCATTACTTTATCATAACATTAATTATGTTAGTTATGTAACGTATTTTGTCAACGTATTTTGCATTTTTATTGGAAATATTAATCAACAGGCACGAAATAACAGAACCAAAAATAACAGTAAATATCGTTATAGAAATAATCAAAAATGTACTTAGACAAAAACACCTCAACTAATCAATGTGGCAGTGTGTAATAACGTCCATTATACACACAAATACAAAATACGTTACTTTTAATTTTTATACTGATTTTGTGCCTGGTGAAGTATAGTGAAATAGTAGATACAATAAATCTGTTGACAATGACTCACACAATTTAGTGTATTGCCTAGGTTTATTTTAAGCAATATTGAATGGGCATTGAACATGTACACACTACTGTTCTTATCAGGAAAAAACTAAAATAAAAATACACAACTATTTTGAAAAACCATTATATCTCGTATACTGCAATGTATCAATACCATTGACACTTAGAATCATTGAAATTACATTAGTATCTTTAATTGTGCATGTTTTTATTTTGCATAGTATTTGCACAGAAGTGCCCAATACATATCAGATATTTTGAGAAATGTTCAAACTATAAAAAAATGTAACGTATTCTGTTTGTGTTTTTGGTGATTTTAATTGTTCATTTAAAAAAATGATAAAAATTGCTGTTTTATACTTGGTATCTCAATTTTTTAGGACAAGAAAAAATAATTCCTATATTTTAAGATAAAGTTGCAAAAAGAGGTCTAGTGAGAAGTTGATTTTTTGATATGTAGCTTGTGGAAAAGTCTTGAAGTGGCGGGCTTTGCCCATGTGCTTGCTGAACAATCTCAGAGCTGCCGCCTGCGCATGCTTGCCTGATGTTTTCAGCTGCAGCCGTCAGCCCGCTAACGAGCTCTGGATGATTTTCGAAAAAGGCTTCTTGGTAAAGTAGGTAAAGGGTTTGCGTTGTGCCCACATGTGCCTCGATTGCCCTTCTCATATGTCTTCCTTCAAGGATTTGTTTGACTGTTGCTGGACCATACAAATCTGCCTCTGTCCAGGAGAAGTCCAGTCTACTGTTTTCCACATAGGCACCGATGGTACGTAGCTGGGCCATTACAATGTGCAGTTCGCCAGGGCGACGTACCAGTTTAGGTGATTCATATCACTTCTTGCCATCTGAAGCTGCTTTGCGGGTTTGTAGAGGCCCATATCAAGAGAGATGACTGTCTTTCTGTCAGGCCCCACCACTTTGGCGTTGATTCCCTGAGCCTGCATTGAGATGGTCAGCAGCGTTTACCATTCGTGTGCTGGAGCAGCAAGGACCAACCCTGGTTGTAGGTAAATTGTGGCTAACAAGAGAATGATACCCAGACCAGGTCGGAATGTTTTCTTGGGAGGTCTCTTTATCAGCTGGCTGTTCCTCAGACCGTGTAGTGCCTGAAGTCACCTTCAATAGGCTTCTTTCGCATCTTACAGGATAGCCTCTGTTATGTGCTGCAGCTCTTCCTTTGTCCTGAACGTACAGCAAGTGTTGGTTGGTGGCTGAGAGCTACCGTGGCATTTTGCTAGCTGTTTTAAGGGTCTGAATAGTCTTCCTTCTGACTTAATGTTTACACAAGACCATCGACACTGTGGTCTGGGCTAAGTTGGATTATCCACAAGCAGTTCCTCTGTTTGTTTTTGGCAAATGATGCAGATTGTGAAATCTGTGTCGTATCTTGCGGGCTTTGCAGTTGACGTGCCCATGCTGGCCTGACTCTCCATTATAGAAGCTGTATGATTCAAACTAGGGACACAGGTGTAAGGCCCACCACCATTACTACCTACACCACAGTACAGTTATATCAAAGGGGGTTAGGAGGTCTAGTCTATGATCTAGTCTATGGTCTTGTTCCTGTTAACATGGTTATTCGGCCAGCTGTGGGGATTTATCTTGATGTGAAAATTGACAATATAACATTTCTGTGAAACTATTGTGCATCTGGACCTCTTCTGAAAGTGTAGATTCTGAAAAATAAACAAAAAAAAAAACAAGCTGCAATTATGTTGATCTTTGAATGGTATTGGCTGATCACTCACGCCACGCACATAGAAAACGCATAAATTGCATCTATTTTTGTCGGCTTGTAACTCTGAACAGACCAGTATCTCAGACGGCCAACAACTTTTTTTTGTTATTTGGGATCCCATCAACATATGTGGATGGGTGGCTTGCTTTCACCTGAAAATTCACACGGGACTTCAGTTCGGTGCAGATGCTCCCTGACTAATATGTATGTATATTTTTTCGGATTACTATTAATTCAGTGAAAAACAATAAATAAATTATTCTCGTGATCCTCGTGCACCTTGTTGCTAAAAACTCTTTATTCCCCCTTTCTCTGATTGTTTATTAACGTGGCTGTCAAAGTAATGTTAGTTATCGATACAAATCGTTCATAACACAACAATTATTTTAATTAAATACCTTATTTTTCAATAAAATATAAATTTGTAACCCTACGAATATACTTTTAAAACCTATGAGAAAAACGTTCAGATAACCAAATTATATGAAATTATATGAAATTATATAAACAAGATGCTCCATTTACATTTTAATATTAAACTGTTATTTCTACTCGAAGCCTTGAAAGAAATATTATGCTTGACATGTCTTTTTTTGTAGACTTTCTGAATATTGATTATTTGCATCAGAGTAAAAGTTGGCTACAAATCATTATGTGCGGTATCAAAAATTGTTCGAAAACTGTTCTAAACACCTAATTGTTACCACTTGAACTGTGTACTCTTTGCGACCAAAGTATTAGTTACATTATGGCATTTACATATTACATAATATGCATTCGTAGGGTTACTCTGGTAACATTACTAGATACTCACAATAACATATGGGAATTATACCAGATTTGTTCTTGTTGTATTTTTAAACACAATGTATAAACCACTGGAAAGTCCTTCATGTTACCTTTCGTATGATACCAATATCTTAGCTATACAACAACCACAGATAAAGTTATAGATAAAACCGCGTTACATTATGTACTATTCGGAATTGCCGTTAAAACAAGTAAGCGTCATTATTATATTTTGAGCCATACTTTACTTCTCGTTGTATTATTGATTAATCCCTGTGGAAGGGATGTCAACATTCTGGGATATCCTCTTTCTAAAGGAATTCCACCATTTAGTTTACTAAGATACCTAGACACGAGTGGTTCTCCACTTATTTTTTCCATAATATGTGATATGAATAGCATTTATAGCAATATATCTGCATTATCCATATTTTGAGTGGTCCGCACTTTATTACGAAACAGTGTGCATTAAGACCAGGGATTATGACTAGCCCCAGTCGCTGAAACAGGTTTCAGCCACAGAATGACCGCGAACAAAATCGTAGGACATTTCTTCCGACGGTCATACATAAGAATTCCGGTCGAATGTAACAAATTTTGGGTTGACTTGATCATAAATTCAATTTCACAAGGGACTATACATGTAGGACCTACTATTTTTGGAAATTACCTTTATTAATACAATCACCACTATATGTTCGTCAAATTCAAATAATTTATCTTTAAAAAACTGCTCTCACTTATGAACAATGACATTTCAAAGACGAAAATGTATTTATTTTATTTATTCAACTGCTTATTTGACTTTTCATTTTAAAACATGCAAAAAATAGTAAAATATCATTAATATTCATTGAGTAATTTTGTCCGCATGCTATCAACTTTGGTTGATAGGAACAATCCTTCTGGCCATTGGTCAAAACATAACAATCACATTGTTAATTTGTCTATTTTCATTTATCAGGCAGGGGTGACACAGGACGAATTGTGAGTTGATAAGGGTAAAAACCCTTCAAACGTTATTTTACCCATGTAATCTCTTAGGGTGTCTGCGGCGGGTTTCAACTATTCATTCAATTCTATTTGATGTATCGCTAAAAAAAAGCATATTCACTTCTCCAATGGCTCAGAAGAGTTTGAAAATGAGTGTAAATAGTGTAAGAGCAAGGTCATGGCGTTCAAAATTCCCGATTATCAGTATTTATTTTTTAATATGCATAATATTTGTAAAACCGTGTCAGATAGCTAAACTATTACCATAGAACCTATGTGCAGTTTCAAGGAGGGCTTTCTCCATCAAACTGTAAATGGCCGACTTGACATAGACATATCAAGTGAACAGAATTGGAGCAAAATCATAAAATAATCAATTTTTACCTATTTTGACCTTATTTGACCTTACTGTGACCTTGAAATGACTTTAGAGTGACCATGGTAACACCCCTATGAAGCCCGACTAATGTCAACAAATATACTTGCGTTGTGCTTCATCAAATGTATTTATTCACTGACTTATCAGTGAGTGCCACAGTACATCACCCACTGATATTTTCGTCGTAATTGATCTTAATCAACACCATGGTTCTCTGTCGTCTGCTACAGCATCGCCTTCCAACCAGCAGCCAGCAATGGGGTATAACCCTTACAACTCTTTAATTACCCTCTTACCTTTTGGGGCGTTTCTTGGTATTGATCCGTGCTGGGATCTAGGTATGCTTCAAGCCCCCATAGACATTCCAAGGGAACATACTTGTAGCAAAAGCAACAAAAAACAAGCTATTCTCACTCGTTTTGAGCTGATTTGACCTTGCTGCAGCTGTGACCTTGAGATGACCTTACCATTACCTTGGGGTAGCACCCCTGTGAAATTCAACCCCAACTCATTATAACATGTGTACTTGGGTTAATTGGACTGTATCAGATGCAATTAATGTAGGCCTATAGGCCTACTGGTAGGCCTACTGGCCATTGGTCGAAACATAACATCACTGTGTTATTTGGTCCATTTATACCATATCAGACAGGGGAGAAACGAGGGTGATTTCACGGGGAGTAAAAAAACATCCAACCCTTATATTATTCCTGTAACCTCTTGGGGTGTGTTGGCATAGGTCCGTGTTTGGGTCAAGGGATACTTCTAGCCATCATAGACATTTGAAGTGAACACAATTTTAGCAAAAAATAAAAATAAAGGTATTTCGACCGTTTTGAGCTGCTTTGACCTTGCTGTGACCTTGAGATGACCTTACCATAACCTTTGGATAGCTCCCCCCATTAAGCTCATCACCAGCCCATGGCACCATGTGTACATGGGTTGGGCACGGACGGACTTATTGGAAGTTCTGGCCATTGGTTCAAATATCAATTTCACCCCTTTCCTCACATTAATTAATGATGTTTTCAACAGTACACAAAATATGCATTATGACGTCACATTTTAATCTTTAAAATAAACGAATTTCGCGGATTTTTTTCGCCTGACACGACTTCGCATTCGATTCGCCATACCCGAAAATGGTTAAAAATGTTGAGAAAACAAAATGGGCAGAGTTCCTACCGTGGGTCACTTTTTCTGAACGATATCTCAGATTTCCACTAGTCTATATACCACATGTACAAAAATAGTGATAACCAAAAAAGCCCCAATGTTCACCTGATCAACATTCAGATTCTCACTCCTTGATAGTATAGGTACAAGAGAATACCAGTGACAGTTATTTCCCTTCCAGGTGACACCCCACCCCCATGGGCGCCTGGTCTATTTGACATGGGGTGGGGTTATGTTTTACTGTAGTGCCATCTAAACGCAATTTACCTGTCATGTCAAGGTCATTTCAATGTCAAAGTGACATAGCTGTAACCATGATCACACGTCTTCTTCAGAGCTGTTCCAATTTCCGTTTTAAACATGTCTTCACTTAAAGGAGCCTGAGCTTCAGTCTGGTGGCATGTATACAATTTTTCTAGAATTACATCTATCTGCATCAATCTAACTTTATGCAGGTTAGCCATATCTGATCATTTAAAGACAGCTCAGTTGTCTCCTTCAATAAGTTTGGTCAACAAAGCAGTGTCTTCTAATTCGGGACCACGTTATTAACTATAGGCCTACTGTAGATAGATACACAGTATAAGTAATGTGAGTCATAGTTACATGTATGGCGTTGATGCCATCACATTTATCTAGTCTTTCTAGTCTAATGTTCCAGGTAGTTGGGAGTTTCTAGAAGACCACCTAATTTTAGAGAAAATAACGGCCTTTATTACTGATTGATACTGATTATATAACTGTTCGATTAGAACATTGAATCTTAGAGTGACCCTAATAGCCTAATAGAAGTGGCGAGCAGGTTTATATCCCACGTCCGTGAGAATTTTAGTCACACTAGGATCGATCAAGCATGAGGCATCAGGCGCTACTTATTTTTTCTGGGTGCAATAACTAAAAAACTAGTGGTGATATTTCGTAAATTTAAATCACATTCTCAACAACGTGGGGATGTGCAAGTGAGTTATTATACATGCTACCAAATGCAAAATATCTTCCAGAATTTATTTTGCATAATTTTTTGTCGGCGCAAAAACTCAAAACCTTAATCAGAAATTATCCAAAGCTTACAATCACATTCCCCACGATATGGAGATGTACAGGCAATTTGTTCAAGATTTTACTGAAATTTAAAATCAACTTTATAATTTATTGTGGCCGCAAAAACTCAATATTTTTAAAGAAATTAGTCAAATTTTACAATTAAATTCTCCACGATATATATATATATGCGGGTGATTTTTTAAACATACCAGATACTGGAATTAATTTCTAGGCTACATCAATTTTTTAGAAAGCTCGACCAAATATCGATGTCATGACTGCTAAATTAACTCTTTAAATTAAGACTGTGTCACCACGATATATATAAAACCGATTATTCCATCAGTCGGTATACAATTCATACTGAATAGACTACATTTTTTCTATCAGGACATGGCGCTTTTCCATGACGTGTCGGCAGCAGTTACATTATAACTAGACTAAACCAAATAGGATATATAATATTAACTACTTTGAACATCTACGATATTATAACGGGCTAGTATTTTGTTATAATGGTCTAGTATTTTGCTATAACGGTACAGTATTTCGTTATATCGGCATACTAATCCATTATAACAGTCTACTATTCCGTTATCACGGTCCAGTATTTCATGATAACGCTACATTTTTTCGTTATGACGATCTAGTATATCGTTATAACGGCCTAGTCATCCATTTAAACGGTGTACTACTCCGTTATAACGAAATTCTAGACCGGTATAGCGGTCTATCATTTCGCGTATAACGGTATAGTATTTCGTTATAACGGTCTACTAGTCCGTTATAACGGTTTACTATAACTGGCTAGTATTTCTTTACAACGGTATACTATTTCGTTATAACGGTCTAGTATTTCGCGATAACGGTCTAGAGTTTCGTTATAACGGTCTTCTAATCTGGTACAACGGCCAACTAAATCGTCACAACGGTCTACTAGTCCGTTATAGCGGTCTACTAATCCGTTATAACGGTCTACTAATCATTTATAACGGTATACTATTCGTTTTTAACGGTCTAGTATTTCGTTATGACGGTCTACTATCTCGTTTTAAACCGTTATAACGAAATACAAGACCGTTATAACGGAATACTAGACCATTATCAAGGTTTAGTAGTCCGCTATAGCGGAACAGTAAACAGTTATAGCGGATAAGTACACCGTCATAAATATAGACCGTTATAACGACCTATAAAACCAAGATACTAGACCGCTATAACGGGATAGTGGACGTTACAAAAAATTGGTAGATCATTATAACGAAATACTAGACCGTTAGAGCGGATTAGAAAATAAATGCACTTCCTTATATAACCTTGTTTTTGCATATATAATTTTGTTGTTGTTGAATTATCCATACTACACCGTTATAACGGATTAGTAGACTATTATAGCGGATTAATGGACCGCTATAACGAACTACTAGGCCGTTATAACGAAATACTAGTCCCTTAAAGCGAAATACAGGACCGTTATATCGGGATTAGTAGGCAGTTATAACGGATTAGTAGGCCGTTATAACGGATTAGTATGCTGTTATAACGGGATAGTACACCGTTATAACGGATTAGTAGACCTTTATAACGGAAGATTTGACCGTCATAACGAAATAATAGACCGCTATAACGGGATAGTAGACCGTTATAGCGGATAAGTAAGATGTTATAACGGATTTGTAGGTCGCTATAGCATGATACTAGACCGTCATAACGAAATACTGAACCGCTATAACGGGATAGTAGACAGTTATAACGGATTAATAGACCATTATAACGGAAGAATAGACCGTTATTACTAAATACTAGACCGTTATAACGGAATAGTAAGTAGACTGTTATACCGGCAAATTTACTCGTTATAACGGAATAGTAGGACGTTATGATGAAATACTAGACCGTTATAACGGAATAGAAGACCGTTATAACGGATTAGTAGACCGTTATAACGTGATACTGGTCAAGTAATCGTCCAGACAAGTCTGCACATGGTCTTTATGAGCATCAGCAGTGCTAAATGTTTATTTAAATACATGTATAAAGGAGTATTATTCAAGATAACGGTTGATTATATTTGCGAGCATACACGATACAATAACATTGAATGCTTAGACAAGAATATTGTTTGCTTGAGATGATTCTGCAGCAGCTAAATGATTCGCCGGACACCCCCTAAAGCTTCTTGCGATTGATCTGTATCAAGGTTTTTTACAACTGGATTGCCACTGTATTGCGACAGACTCCAGTCTCACAACTATTATCTGTAAGGTATTTTGAATCAATATAGGATGATTAGTACTCGTGAAAAGTACCTTCACTTTTGATAGTGTTCGAGTAGGAGTACAAGTAGCCTACTTTAAAAAAGAACGAGTACCGAGCGAGTACCCACGAGTAGAGCAATATCGGAACTCATGTAACAACGTACCGAGTACTTTGACCCCAAGCCTATACTCACGCACATTTATGCGTTTTTAGTCACTTGTATATTTTTGTCTAGTTTGCTAGAACTTGAAAAGGTTTTTCTAACTGTATTTTTTGCACAGCCAACCATAAATATTCAACTTATACTTTACATCTACATTTGTCGAAAGAGTAATTTGTAAAATACATAGGGGTCTAATAATGATATCAATTTTCATGTGTAATGGATATTGCAGAGACACACAAAAAAAAAGTCTGAAACACAATAACTTGACAAAATGTTATTGCCATGTTGCAGGGCCTACTTACTTCTGCGACAATTCAGCAATACTGGCTCAGAGCACATGTTGGGATTATCGTTCCATTTATATAACATTTATGTAACATCCATAGTTAAGTGTCTGTGTATGTCGGCACACTATAGTATGAGACTCATGCGTGGTCCTGGTCAACAAACGTTGAGATAAGACGCTTTGGTTAATATTGTATTCGCGGCCCCAAGGCCAACACTTACGCCAAGTCTAAGATCCATATTCAAATCATTTACCTGTATTAACACGCGGCTGATAGGGTAATTTCTGTCGCAATCGAACTTATTTTAAATTATAAAATACGTAAATGCTTCCGAGCAAACACGGAACATTGACGCTATTTTTGCTCAATGTTTATCTGTTGTCGATGGCAACGGATAACCATTATACCAACACAAGGTCGAAGTTTCGTGCTATGGAAATAAATCAATTGAAGGCACAAAAGCCATTTTTTTATTGATGTTTTCATGTTCTTGAATGAGATTTTTTAAATTTACCTCATGCGACAAAAGTGATCAAACGGTAAATGCTGCCAAACGACGTAACACAGAAACAGATCTGTAACGAGAACTTATATGACGCCTAACCCCCAATATTCTCAATTCTCAAACAATATTGCAGCGATTTCCGCGCGTTTTTTTCTGTAAGGTGCGGCATTTTCTGCGGAATATCACTGTGTCTGTGTTACGTCGTTGTCAGCTGGCCACGCATATCTTTGGCAATATATAATATTCTAGTTTCCCTGTAAATTCTCACAATGAGGCACACATAGACTCATATTTAGCTTTTGTCGTTTTGCCGCAAGCTGGTCCACAAATCGGCCATGTGGATGATATTTAGTGGAAAATGGTATCGACCGCCACAAACATTGTTAGGACTTGTATATTAACCCGGATAAAAAAAACGTTCTTTGAGCCTTTTCATTGGTCCAGTAGCCAATCTATGGGACCCGGAAATTGATGGTACTATAAGCTTTTTCGATGGCAGATCCCTCGCTTGTCTGTGTGGAAATTTTGGAGAGAATCCGTGACTTGCTTTAGTCCACGAGGGCCGCCATCGAAATAAAGTCAAACAGAAAAAATGCAGAAGCTTTTGATATATTTGAGGTGGTGGGACGATTTTGGTGGTGTACACACAGAGAATGAGGACAATTTGTTAGAATTAGATTTGTGTCTGGCTGAGCGACCGTAATCCGATAAGCCTTACATTTCGACTACACAAGAATAAATGGTTGACCGTTATTTCCAAGAAAATGGCGCTGAAAAAATATGTTGCTTGTTCTGAAATATCATATGCATACAATACATATTTAAAAATAATTATTAAGACGCTTTTAATAGCAAATAATGTATCGAGAGCATCAACTAATTGGTATATGAAGGTCTAGCAACATCGACAAACAAATCACTCAGAAAATTCCACATCAGCTTGCTCTTTTGTTTGTCAATTTAATACCTAAAAACCTAAAAGTCACTGTTTTCTGTCAGACGTTGTTCATTTTAGCTTGTGATGTACCTACCACTCCCATGGCGGATTTAGAATTTGACAGACGGGAGGGGGGGGGGGTTACTAGTAGCGGAACAGCTGGCATATGGCCTACCCGGGAAATGTTGATATCTAAGGCTACAACATTAACGGTCTATTCTGAAGCATATTTCGGCCCAACTCTGATCTTACTTTGTTTTTGTTACCCTCAACCGTGGGGGCCCTCCGTATCCGCAACTACACTTGGAAAGGAGAAAATGCATATTCAATTTAACATTCACTGCATCTTGATTCATTTTGTCTGACCGCACTCCGTCAACTATATGCCTGCCTTAGTTTTTAATTAGATGTTTTTAAATAGTTTTTTTTTATTAAAATGTAATTTAGGCAAAACCGTTCGACTGACTTAAATAAAGTCGGTATGTATAGTCCCTGCCTGCATTTTGTGTTTTGACTTCAATATCGGGCAAATGACCTTCAAATTGAAGAAAGTCAACTTTCAAGGTCATGATCCCAATATGCGGGTCATCTGAAATTAGGCAATTATGCGGGTTGGGGTCGGAGAAACTAAAAGTCCCTTATCAGATTAAGTTTAGGTTCATTTGGTCAAAAATGATGGGTTAATGAAAATATCACGTTTGACAATTGTGCAGCGTCAGCCTGTCTCTCGATGTATTGCTATGGCGGAAGGTGGTCTGGCTACGACTCAAATTGCCAGAAAGTAGGTTAGCAATACCAAGATTTAACATCAGATTTCACAAAACATCGAATAGCCTCTGATAGGCCACAACAGGAACTATAAGGGCAAATAATGCACTGAAGCTCCCTGTGTGATACAAAAACACTATAACGTTACGCATTGGGGCCAAACGACCACCAGTGAGTGACATCAGTCAATGGATGGACGCCTGGGTCAACTCTTTTCGGTGGTGCAACATGCAGGAATGGGTGATACGCACTACTGAGGGTGACCCACGTCACAAAAACTAGCAGATACTCATCTTCATTAACCAACTAATGAGGGCTTTATTTCAGTTTCTAAAAAGATATGAAATATTTTGAACAGTATATCCATCAAGTGGTGTTGCGTTTTTGTTAAGTATAATTTGATCAGCGTCATTCTATAAGCCAGTTATTAACATTTAAAAAGCGTACATTTTTGCTTAGGCCCCGTCCTTACGCGCAATATTTTACGTATCTTTACAGGTCAAATTACTAAGTAAAAATGTCATGTCCCGTGTATATTTTTTAAACAACCGAAAACAGTTATACACACATGTCGTTTAACCCTTGTGTTGCTGGAACCGTATATATACGGCTACAAACTTGTCTTGAACCAATAGACATATAACAAATTTGGTAAAATAATTATTGGTACATGCTTTTATTATTTAGTCCAATATTTTAATGTTGGAGATGTACATTTTTCATAAGTAAAAGTATTTTTCGTCATTTAAAGCTGGAAATTGCATTAGCAATTCTAGCTTCAAATGAATGATAAAAAAAGAAACAAAAAACTCTTATATCTTAAAGGTGATCTATCACCCCTTATAAAGTATGAATAATTATGTCCTTGTATGGGGTGATTGGCTTGCATGTGACCCTCTGAGAGGGTCACATGATAGCCAATCACCCTATATAAGGAAACACTTGTGCCCCATCTTTTTTTTATTGATAAAAATGTACAATACAAATACAAGTTATGTATTATCAGTAAATAAATTGTTCATTTAAAAGCAGATTCATTGAAGCCGTTGTTGACTCATTGTAAAAGAACAATGAATCGAAATCGGCCCAATGCGAGTTACTGACACAGTCATGTTCACAGAAAAAACTATTACTCAATGAACGCGAGACACTGTCACAATACTAGATCAATGTCGGGCCATAAACGCTGGCCCGGCACCGAAGTAACACCATGCCAGCGTCTCCCGTTTTCTGGCTATGTGGTATGAAATCACAGATGACATGACCCACCAGACGCAAGACGCCGGTCCACTATCGACGACACCGAACCAACGCTGAAGCGACATTGATTCAACACCCTGCGCCTGCTGGGGAAAGAAGATAATTCTGCTGTTAGTTCAGCGTTGGTCCATAATCGACGACGCCGAACCAACGCTAAAGTAACACCTATTCAACACCCTGCGCCTGCTGTTGGTATAATGTCTGGCCACTGCCGGAAAAATGTCCAGACACCAAATCAGGACATGGGTCAACCGTCGTGCGTTTTGCCCAGCATACACAACACGCCAAAAAAGGATGCGGGGTCAGTGCTGGGCCAGCGTTTGCAGCGCTGGCCAAACACCGACCCAACACAGGGCTCGAGTCCTGTGTATGCCGTGCCACCAGTATATTATTTATTATTATAACGCTGAATATTATGCTTGTAAAATATTGTTATTACATAATTCAAATATAATAGGGTTCAATCGTGTATGCCTCTCTGGTCTTGAGAGCCAAGATCAAGTGTTCTAGATCTTGACCCTCGAGACCAGCTGCCGTGACCTCACCAATATTATGGTGAGGTCACAATAATATTATGGTGAGGTCACAGCATTTAAAAGACACAACAACACAACATATTACCACTCACATGCACGGATATAAAAAAACAAAACAAAAGTATATCACCTGATCACGGCATGCATGTGTGTTGGAATATATAGTTATAGCTGCAGACAAATATCTTACTTATCACTCCTCCTTGCGCAAAAGGGATGATGTAATTACATTTGTAAAAATCACGAAAATGGAGGAATACATAAGTGCAATAACTGTAATTGGGTTTAGATGCTGTAATAACTTGATATAATTTACATTCTCTAAGTTAATTAAAGAAATTAGATAAGATGATTTAATTAATCCTTTAAAATTACTTTTACCTACTAACAATGCTGAAAGATTAGACCCAGAAGTATACCAAGCACTCTCGATATAAACACACTCAAACCAAAATATCAGTGGAAAGACGTCATAGACGTTATTCCATCTCTGAGACAATCCTTCTAGGAGTTACTCAATATTTATACATCTTATAATACGGGCTTCAACATAGGGGCTTTTTTTCCTATAGCTCATATATTATTATAATCTTATATAAAGAGCATAATGTAATGTTTTAATTTGTTTATATTTAACTGTATTTCTGCCCAATTTAGTATTCCATACACTTGATTTCTGTTTTCTAGCTCGTTGACTATGAAATATTTTAAAGACAAGGTGATATGATCATTTTTCCTTAGTAACCTATATTTAAAAAGTAAATAACAAATAAGATATATTATAAAATTGATATATGTTTCCTCACTGTCGCCGAAAATTATCTTATAAGGTGATACAGAGTAGCCAAAGCATTCCTCTACATGTCTCCACAAAATACCCGAATTAGGGCATTCATAAAGTAGATGTAAGATAGAGTGTTGGTTACCACATTCAATACATTTATCATGGTCTTGCAATTTCCATTTTTTCAAATTTATTTCACATGACAAAATTCTTTTAATTTGAAATCTTTTACATTGTAATTTTTTTGCTTCAATGCTGCCTTACAATCGCATGCTTGGCCTATTATATTTTCCCAAACCTGAAAAGGAGAATATTTTTTTGTATCACTGTGCTCTGTTAATGTCTTATAGAAGCTCTTTACTGTTAATGTAGTAACATTAATGTCATATTAAGGACTTAAGGCCTTTTTTCATCAATGTCATCTGCCTCCATATATCTCTCTTATTTGTAATGATATTTTCAACGAATACCTGGTCTAACTTTCCATCTATAAATTATAAATCTCTAACATGGTGTATACCTTTAACAGTCCATTCATTAAATAATAAGGTCGTTGTTCCTTTGGTAGTTTTATTGTAAATACTTATATGTTTATTTCCCCACAGTGGTAGTTCAAGGCTCTGCTGTTTGGTAACTGGCTTAGGGTATTTATTTGCCTTAGCATAACTAAATATGACGTCTTTGTAGAAAGTAGGAAATGCATTTATTTTATCTAGACAGTTCTCTTTCTCAAAGTGGAAATTGGTTATTGAAGTAGTATCTGCAATAGATAAAACATGCATCTGGGCAATACAGCTCCAGGTATCACATTCATAAAAAAATTTGGGTAGCCATGCAGCTTTGATTGAAATAAAAAAAAGCATCCATGTCTATCATATTTACTCCACCCCGTAGGATGTCCTGATACATAATATTACGTTTTATACGATCTCGCTTGCCCCATATAAAATCAAAGAATATTCTGTATATATGTTTAACAGCATCTGGAGGTACACATGTGCTCTGTGAAGTAAATGTTATAATAGGTAATACTAATGATTTAATAATTGTAATTTTTCCGAAAATAGTTAAATCTCGCCGTTTCTATAATAATAGAGTTGTTTTGATTTTTTTGATTTTTTCATCCCAGTTTATTTCTTTACATTTTTCAGTATCATTTCCTACATATATTCCTAAAAATTTAACGGGGGTTGTCTTAAAATTAACTCCATGGATACTGCCCTCTGTATCTTTATAAGGTCCTATTCCCATCCTTTCTGTTTTATCTATATTTAGTTTGAGTCCAGCAACATCGGAGAATAATTGTGAGATTTTCTCGAAAGTATTGGTATTTGATCGAATGAGCTAATACAAACTGTGCAGTCGTCTGCATACTGCGCTATTTTAAAATGGTATTCTGCTGTTTTAACTTTAATTTTTAGTCCTTGTAATCTTGCTTCTTTTTTATGGTGAGGGCCAGTGGCTCTACAACAAGAATGAAAAGCAGGACTGATACTGGGCACCCTTGTTTAATCCCTCTGGCTATCGAGATTGGCGGTGATATGTGACCGTTGTTTTTAACCCTTGCGGTACAAGATGTATAAATTGTTTTTATCCAGCGGATTATTTCTGGGCCAAAATTAAATTTTTCAAGGGTTTTAAAAATGAAATTATGCTCTACAGAGTCAAACGCTTTTTTAAAGTCTAGAAATAATAATATTTTTTGCATTTTTTTCTGCTTGGTATATTCTATAGCGTCTTGTACAATTCGGATGTTTTGAGTAATATTTCTACCTTTTACGTACGCTGTTTAATCTGCGCTTACAATATCCGGAAGTACTTGTTGTATTCTATCGGCGAGAGCTAAGGCTAAAATTTTGTAATCTATATTTGTGATACTAATCGGTCTATAATTTTAAAATCGTTTTCAGTCTCCCTTTTTATATAACAAGGTTAAAACCGATTCCTGCTGTGTATTAGACAGACATCCATTTTCAAAACCTTCATTGAAAACTTGCGTGACGTATTCGCCTACAACTGGCCATAACTTCTTATAAAATTTTGCTGAGAGGCCGTCTAGGCCTGGAGATTTGTTTAAAGATAATTTTTTAACTGCTTCCTCACTTTCTAGAGTAGATATGTGCCCCTCGCACTTTATTTTAGTTGTATCGTCTAAGCTACTTATTTCGCCTAGCTTCCTATAGAACTTATTTATTTTTTCATCTGATGGATTTCTGCTAGTATACAGGGAGTCATAGAAATCGGTACATTGTTTAAGTATGTCTTGATCTGTGTCACAGACCGCATTGGAATCTGATAATAGACAATTAATAGTATTGTTTACCTGTCTTGATTTCACCAGACCTAAGAAATAGGAGGTACTACTCTCACCTTGTTCTACCCATTTTGCTCTTGATATTATCTGTGCTCCATCTGCTTTATTTATTGTTAGCGTGTCAAATCTTTTGTTCTATTTTAGATATTTCATTTTTCCTTTTTAGATTTAATTCTGTACAATGTCTTATGCTATATTCTTTGAACCGAATGTTACATAGATCCCATACATCTCGTTTAGGGCACATATGATATTCGTTTATTGTATTATGAAATATATTTTAAATAGATTCTATGTATGCTTTATTATTTAATATAGAGTTGTTGATTTTCCAGTAACCTTCACCTCTCCTGGTGTTAGAATGTTTGAATGTTGCTACTACTGCCTTATGGTCTGGTACAGGAGCAGTTATTATATCAACTGAAGATACAATTATCTTTAATGCGTTGGTTGACATTATACGGAATACGGCGTTCGCTCATCGATATCTGCTCGATCACTGAAGTTAAGCGACGTCGCGCCCGGTTCATAAGTGGATGGGTGACCGCCTGGGACTGCCAGGTGCCGTATACACTATCGTGGGGCTCAGAGAACCACGTAAATCAGATGGCTCGTCTGACTGACTTAGATTTGGACGTAAAAGAACCTCAATGGACGTAGGCGCAGTTTCCATCCGGCGAAACCCCCAAAAATCCACAATATGGAGTACTTGGCACATATATAAGGCCATAAATGAAAACAGGCCTTGCTAAGTTACTCCCGTGGCGCGATAGCACAATAGTGCGTACTGCCACGTAATATACAGATACAGATATAATCTATTATACTTCCAACATTTCTATCGCCTGGAGGTATGTAGGTGTATGCCTTCCCTTGTGGGTTTACCGTTCGCCACAGGTCACATATTTTTATATCTGATTGAAGCTGTAGAAAATATTTACTACTTTTGTTTATTTTACCCGAGGATCTATCATTAATAACGTATACACAGTTCATATATCCTGCTACAATGACATGACTATCATGTTGAAAATGTTTAATTATCCATTGGGATGCCTGCTTTAAGAATTGTATTCTGTTCTCAATATTATTGGATGTATATAAGCTCACAATAGTATAGTACACATTGTTTATACTTAGGTTTAACAACAGTTTTCTACCTTCGCTACATGTTTTAATATTGACATGGTCTATTTTAAGATTATATGATATTAATATAGACACACCTCTGCTGTGACAGGAGTCTGTGTAAGAATGATAATGATGTTCTCCCCACTCTCTATCCAGAATATTCGTCATTCGTCATTTGGTGTGAATTAAGTTTCTTGCAGTAATACAACATCTGCTTTGTTATTTTTTAACCAGTTCAGTAGGCCTACTGTCTTTCTTTTTTTGGTTGTCTCGTAATCCTGGTCACGTTTCTTGGTACCTTGAACCCAAGCCTTACCCACGAGCCAATTCACCCAAGCTAACTGTGAACTAGCAGTCAGTAGCACCATACTCCCCAAATCACTTATTTCATCAGAAAAGTTATTTGTATATTTAGAAGATGGCCACGGCTGCTCATTATTGTATTGAACTGCAATGTAATTAGAATGGTACCAGGGTGTGCCAACTCTCCCCTTGAACCGACTCTACAATGGCCCAACATCCATATGGCTCAACTATCCCTCTGTTCAAACTGTTTTTTTTGCCCAGCTCTCACTATGACCCAACTCTCCATATAGCCCATCTCACCCGATGGCCGAGCTATGGCCAAATTCTCCGAGTAACCCTATTCTCTTTAAGGCACTACTCGCCCTATGACCCCACTCTCCCTATGGCCCAACTCTCCCTATGGCCCCACTCTCCCTATGGCCAAACTCTCCCTATGGACCAATTCTCCCCATGGACCAACACTTCATATACCACAACTCTCCCTGTGGTCCAACTCTCCCTATGGTTCGACCCTCCCTATTGTATTTATCTGCAATATAAATGGAGGGGTGTCCAACTTTCTCATGTTACCTGACTCTCCATATGGCCCAACTCTACCTATAGTCAAACTCTCCCCCTACCTCAACTGTCCCTATGACCAAACTCTCCATATGGCCCAACTCTCCCTATGGCTAACTCTCTCTTTGCCCCAACTCTCCATATGGCCCAACTGTACCTATGGCCAAACTCTCCCTATGAGCTATCTCTAACTATACCCCAAACTCGCCCTATGGCCAAATTATCGTCATTGCCCAACTCTTCCTATGACCAAATTCTTCCCCAAGACTCTCATACTATATAGACCTTCTGCCATTTTTTACAATTTTCTAAACTTGCTTAAATGGATGTTTAGTAATTATTAGTGAGACATACAAATACTTATTAAAAGCGTTCAAAAGTTATATATAACAACACATATTTAACGAACACACATATATAATTATATAGGGCTACATACAACCACCTACGGATATGCACGCATATACTCATGCACCAAACGCATGCACACACACACACACACACATACGTATGTGCGCATGTACACGTGCACACAACGTAAACGTACACATTTATTGTGTATAACACATTAAGTTAAAATATTATCTAAACTAGTTTCTGACTGGTATGATGTTATCACGTATAACCGGCATAAAAAGATGTACGTGGGATAAGGGAATTACCATGAGTGAAAATAAAGAAGTTGAAATGAGTAAACTCACCCGGCTTATTAACAAAGATTATCTGTAACATTACCACGTGGAAAGTGCTTTGAATTTTTAGACCTGCTAAAAACAATATAATCCACGTGATACACTACTTACTCCACGTGTATTCTGCGTGTCTGTGTCTGCTGGGTAGCTGTGGGTAACAGTGATAATGTTCTAATCAACCTGGTAAATCAATAAGTTTTAAAACACAGCTTTATAATACTTAATGGATTTTTAGATATCAAACACGTTTCTAATTGTCAGGTCTTTGATTAACCTTTCACACTCCACACCCAAATATATTCGGGATAGGAATATCTTTGTCAACTCCACACCCGAATATATTCGGGCTCAACCTGGGGAAAGAGGGGAACCTGTAGTTTCTCACACCTTGAGTGGGAAGGGTTAAGATATTCTAGATATAACTGGATTTAGTGGACCGCCTAGCGGAAAGTGATTAAGTGAATGTGAGGTGGTTGACCAAGTAGACCCCTCTTTAAACAAGTGTGTCAATATGACAAGTGTAATCTCTATTGCTGTGATTACAGAGTCCAAGGAGAGTAATGCTATATTATCATTATGATAACATGTCTGATCTGGTGTAATTTACTCCCTCACATTATTGGCTATGAAGTGACGGAGGAATGATCTACCCTTATGATTCAGCAATTCACACATATCAACAAAGGACGATGTGCTGCTCTCAGGTTTGATGACAGTAATCTGATTTTCATGCTATAATTTTTAAATAATATAAAATAAATAACACTCGTATGTTCGTGTATTGCTTATATCTGGTCTTTGCAATTGTAAGATATAGAGTTGTCTCTAATGTTATGTGTTAATGATACAAACTGGAATAAGGCTGTATAGTAAGGTTCTACAATTGTTTGTACATTTGTTTGTATGGCCTACCGTATACTTTTTAGACATACATTCTTTGTGGCACCGGTCGTATTGATAAAATATTTACCTTGTTAGGAATTTCAATCACAGTTTACTGCAGTCACAATATGTTTCTGTACAAAGTAGTTGGATGTAAATTTGATCGAAGATTCAAATTGATCACCAGTGCCACCATTCAGCTGTGTTTAAGGTATTATATCAACAAGATAATATCTATACATTCGATGACAAATTTCAATTGTGTAATTACTTTTTCTTTTCACCCCAAGCTTCCCTTTTGTGGACCAAATTTTACCTTCTCTATCCTAGATGCTAAGTGTTGATGTGACACTGCAATAAGCAGACTACCAGAACCCACCATGTCGTGTACTAAGCCGTGTGTCTATGATTACTCGTGGTGGTACAGAAACCAGCTGCTCACGGTCGTCACACCATTTATATTTCTACCAATTCCATTGTTTATTCCAACTCAGGTAAGATTTGATAAGTTTATAACATACAATTGTTAGTTTTCACAGACGTTTGACAATCCCTTTGCATGATTTGAAAACGTCTAGTTAAGGAGTGTCGTAACCTTCAGAAGTGGTGGACAGTCACATAATTTACCTTAGTCTATGTGCATGTATTTATCCACGCATTTATTAATGTAGAGAAAGCATTTAATTACAAAATCCAGGAGCAATTATTCTACAAAAGATTATTGTTGACGAAAGCCTTCTACATTTTTTTCTTTTTGTGTTTCATTAAAGTAAATATCAGTGAGCCATTTGTCATTGAAGATAATGTAAACGTAGCAAAATAAATTTTAATAAAAATATGAGTATAAAAATATAAAATGTCCTATTCTGGGCCATAGCTATGTACCGTACAATATCATGGTTTCCCTTTGACTCATTAATGACAAACCCGAGTTTGGTTATATTCACATTTAAACAATTCCAATGTATTGATTATAGAATCCTCATAAAATTATGCAATACAATTTTTTACACCACGTCTTTAGAATTTGGGATGCCGATGAAAAACTCAAAAAACTATCACCGGGTAGTTTGCATGATGTCTGTCTACTGCTGTACAGCAAGTGCTAGTTAATTATCCTATATTTTCAGGCAGCATGGTGTGGCTGGGTAGTGTGTGTTATGTCCGTCTACTGGTGTACAATGTGTGTTCCTATGTATATCACCGGAATCATGCCGATGTTCGTATTTCCGCTGATGGGAATTTTACCTGCTTCAGAAATTGCGCTTGAATACATGGGGGTATGTATCACTTTCGTCAATAGGAAAGTCTATCTATGAAATGACGCTAGTGATTAGCTGAATTTGTGATGCGACAGACTGAGCAACCTAAATCAAATATTAATATTATTTATATTATTTAATAATATTATATAGTCATTAACTTCACTTTATTATTTTTTTTTTATTTAAAAAATATATATTTATTATATTTATTATGTGTATTATATTTATTATATTTATTATATTTTTTATATTTATCATATTTATTATATTTACTATATTTATTATATTTAATATATTTATTATATTTAATGTATTTATTTACTTATAGTACTTGTTTTAATTTTTAGCTTATCTAGTAATTTTAATTGTCTATTTATTTATTTTATCCGTTTTATTTATTATAGCTGTTTTAGATATGTTATGTTCGTATTCTGTGAAACGCAGTGACGGCACCGGAAACCGCTTTGAATGGGAACTCGGTGAAAACAAGGTCATGTAACACCCCCTCCCCCATACTTCATTGTATTAGCTAGCTTGGTGAAAACAAAGGAGGTCAAGGTCATTGAGTTTCACAGAATATTTTATTGAAGCATTCATAGTATTATTCATTTGTATTTACTGTGTCTTTTGTAGGACAGTATGTTGGTATTCACCGGAGCTGTCACTTCAGCTTTTGCGGTTGAGCGTGTCAACCTCCATTACAGGATTGCTCTTGGTGTACTGGATAAGATCAGCTTTCGATCACAATGGCAAGTATACCCTGGTCTCCTCTCGCTCTCGCTGAGATTTCACCGTAGCCCGCATAGCACAACAGTTATCACATGTATGGTAAATTACACCGGTGACCTCAGTCTATTATTAAAACAGTAGCTTCGGATCTACGAATCAACTGTTATTTTTACATTGGCCGGGTCGCGCACAATATAAATATTTCAGCATGACACTGCATGGCTAATGTTCCACAGTTAACCTTGCCGACTATAAAAACTAGATTTTTTATATCAAATCTTGGAACACATGCTGTGTATTTTAAGTCGATAGATTCGTAGATCCGAATATCCTCGGCGCCGCGCGCCGCGCACATTCAGATCTACGAATGTATCGAATTTCGTTCTTTCTCTTTCACTTAAATATTTAGTAAGCTCATCAAATAGCGAGTTAAAGAAGAGGTGAGTGATTTTAGTTTAGCTAAACAATTGGAGGATATGTCAAGATGAACAGTTCTTTGAATTCGCATGTAATTTTAGTCCACCTTATCTAGCCTGGAGGAAGTTTAAATAAATGGTATTAAGGACATTTAAGCCAAATATAGTAGTGATTTTCGTACAAAGGTCTGTGGCGCTGGCCTACCATCATCGGGTCAACGTCTTGTGCTTGAATGACTGTACACGAACTATTTCAATAAGCCCGTATTGAAATCAAGTCAATATGTGATTTCAGCCAAGAGCGGGAGCAGTGACGGATATAATCTGTTGTTCTGACATTCTAGCAGCCCACGCCCGATTGTTATGTCGACTTAGTACAAAATTTTAAAAATACATTGTACATCACCATCCACATAAGCATGTGCATAAACTAAAACCACTCGGACGAAATTCCCCCACCTGACGTCAGAAACCCCGTCATGACGTCAAAAATATGCTCCGCCCACAACTTTCGAATCCGGGCTATATCGCACAGATGACGCTCTATTTTTTAAAATAAAATAAATAATTTCTTTATGCAGAATAGTTCTGGGGACTTCACTTGGCATCTAAAGAAGGTGGGTCGTCATGGTCGTGGGTAGTCATTATGGGCCCATCCGCATGAGCAGCATGGCCAACGTCCAAGGGAGTGGGGTCCGTCGCGATGTCAATATTATGATCCAGTGAAGCAAAACGACCCAGCTGATTTAGAAGATAATTTTACTGATATCCTCCTGTATACATCAATTCAGGGGAAAACTGAAAATAAAAAATATAACCTACTAAAAATGAGTTTTCAAGTTGATTTGTAGCATTCATTTCATGTTATCTTTATATTGGACATATTAATTCTAAATGTTAATAACAGTCAGATAGAATAATAGTGAGACTGATTTAAATGCACCATCAGCTTAATTCAAAACACCAAGTTTCTTATAAATTATTCCAGTTATAAATAGGCATATCTTAAATTTTCTTCTTGTTTTTTTCATGTACAGTGTTTCAGGCTGTTTAAAGCCATAGTCCATCCCATAATAAGGACCCCCCCCCCCCAAGAGCATGTCATAGACCCTGTTGCAATCTTCTTCTTCTCGATCGGATGTCCCTGCGTTGCAGTAATGCACGAGCTACTTAAAACAATAATATTCACTTGTATTTATTATTATGAATTATTATGTCTCCCCTCTGTACATAGAGGTGTGGACATATTGCTTTACCCCCGTCTTCTCAGTATGTCTCAGTCTGTGCTGTGAGTCTCCCATTCATTTCTCTTCAGCGATTTTTATCGTGCAGGCTGTCAAACATAATGTTGGCCCACCGTCTACGACGCTGACTCAACATTAGCCCAGTGTTTTGCGCCAAGCTGAATGTGTGCCAGCGTCACAGACGGCGAGGTCAACATTAACCCAGCTTTGGTTCAAATCATCGTGCTCTTACCGCCAGCATGCAGGTACAGGCAGCATGAAGTACTGACTAGGATTGAATGGATACTGGCCAGCACCGGCGATGCTGGCCCAGCAATTAACAGACATCGGGTCGGTGTCGGCTTGTAATCTTTGACGTTGGTCCAACATTGTACAAATGTTACACAAATGTTTTTGTGTTTACCGGGTTGAACACAGCCCAGCAAACAAGAGGCGTTGAACCAGTGCTGGTTTGATGTTGGGCCAGCGTCACAGACGGTGGGCCAGCATTGGTTTAACGTCGTGTTTTCTTGGAGCCATTTAATAACATTAATTACAAAAGCCGCTAATACTACGTCTATTAGCTATCAACCTTTATGGTTATGCTGCTGGAGGGGAGACATCTCCAGTTTTTTGTTCACAAAAAACTATATCCTTCTAGTTCTGGTTTTAATATCCAGTGGTCTCGCAGACTAACTGCTCAGCCAGATTGTCTTTATAATTCGTTATTATTCTGTGCAACGAGTTATGGTGGGTGATCTATTTAATCCACAGTTATTTCTCTCCGTGCATGGGTACACATGCAATTAAAACCAGTCAACCAAGAATACAATCTTACAACTAGTTATGTTAAATTAGTGCAGTAGTGTACAACCGCTATAATCTCGTATTTGCTGATTAGGCCTAATGGGATTAATCGATTCGCACTACCTGCTCATAGATTATTTTCCAGTATTCAATAGATATTCGTGTATTCTCCACGACATTGATATCCGCGGATATGTAATTTAATTTACAATGCTTAAAATTTAACAAATCAAATATACAGAAAGTGATATCTTAAGTTTACAACATCATACAATCTCTATGGTACTAAATGATCATATATGTCACTTTACAAAATGGCAGATTCAACATAGGATTCATAGCGTTTCAGAAAAATAAATCAGATTACTTATATTTTGTATTGGTATGTAAGCCAAGCTATGTGTATCATACAACTAACATTTATCATTAGCAAGATATGTGGTCAATAGTAGTTGGGTTAACACCTTTGCGATGAGTTGTTGTAAAAAGTTAACAAGATTATTTTAAGTTTTAAAAATATGATAAGTTAACGCTACTTCATATGAACTCAAATTTCCATATCCAGCTTCTGGATCATATTTCCAATTTTTATGCCCCAATAAAGTAGATATTGCAATCATTTTTATTTATGTGTGTTTTGTCCACAGGTTAATGATAGGTTTATGTTTGCCCACTTGGTTTCTCTCCATGTGGGTGATGAACACAGCAGTCCTTGCTATGATGCTGGTCATTATGGTTTCTCTACTTGACAAAATGCAGGAGGTTATAGAACAACTCAACCTACAAGTTGAAAACGGTGTGTACATCTTTCTCTAAAGCCTATTGGATTGCCCACGCATAGGTTTTTATTCATTTCAAGGTGACATTTCTGACAGTGGTGTGACTTCTAAGCTCGAGAAAAACATGCATTATATTACAATTGCGATCTTAAAGCCGTGGCCCACGCGCCATCGAATATCGAGAACGCGTTATCGAAATTCGAGAACACGTTATCGAAGCTCGAGAACACGTTATCGAAGTTAGAGAACACGTTATCGAAAAACATAACGTGTAACTAGCTCAAAAACGTGTTAGCTAACTTCGATAACGTGTCTTCGAAATTAGTTTACGTGTTGGCTATCTTCGGCAACGTTTTCTCGAAGTTCGAGAACGTGTTCTCGAAACTCCTTAACGTGTTCATATATTTTTTGTCTCGTGTCAAATAAAGCACTAACATTACAATGAGTTTGCTGACACGATAATTTTGTTTTAGTTACACGTTATGTTTTTCGATAACGTGTTCCCGAATTTCGATAACGCGTTCTCGATGTTCGATAACGTGTTAAAAAACAATGTTTTTGTCCACTGTGGCTTGCCATAACTGATAACTACCCGGGTGGTGTAAGTAGACATTGAGTCACGTGTAGGCTTACAGGTTAGTAGACCACATGGCCCAGACATCTCGCGTGAGGGCTGTTAAATCTTATAGCCTGCAAAAAGGGAAAGTGACAGGCCGCTAAACTGTCACCAGTGGTCTGACTCTGAGTGATATATAGTAGCCCTGATTACAAGACTACGGTACTCTGCTGGTGGCCCAAGCTGCTTAGTTTGCCATATAGTTTGAATCCACAGTTTGTATCAGTGTCTGAGATTGAGCATACCCGCCTCGTTAACAGCATTTCCTCGCTGAACTCGTCATTACACTAGAATAATTTTTTTCCATTGAACATAGAAGTCTTTTTTATTAATAAACCATCCATCTGTTATTTTCAAAACGAGCCACATCATACTTTTTTCAAATAATAACAAAACGATAAAATTCCTCCCACCTTATTATTCAATATGGCATTGCCGCAATGGTACGGTTTGTTTTCAAAACGAACGCCTACTTATATGGATTTACTATGTCATTGAAAACCTTCTCCCAATAGACATCGTTGGGTTTGAAAAAATGTACAATATTACTGATTTCGTTTGCTGATTCTGGGTGACATTTTTTTGTGTCTGCTGAATTAAAATATACCAACTATTAACTGTGGCTATATATACCAAAAATGTGATTGAGTATGCCATGGCCTGCTAATTCATCAGAAGTAATAAACACTCACCATTTTGGATTCCGTATATTATACATTATATGATGACTATAATATCAATAGCTTGTTGTAATCATTTTAGTGAGCATAGACATAGAAGAAGAGGACACGGCAGTTGAGATGACATACATTAATTCAGATTCAGAGGTGGGTCAGGCGACACCTATTGACGAGGATGAGAAACCACGTTATACTCAACCCGGGTTAGTAAATCTATATGATCTATATCTATTTTAATAAATATATGTCATATATCAGTAAAAAAAAAATAATAATAATTTTAAATATTGCAAACTTATCATTTTGTTATAATATAATAATATTTATTTGCAAGACAAGAACAAGCCATCATAGAATTTCCATGAATTTGTGTAACCTGTCATGCTTGGTGAAATTTTGTGTACAGCTTGTTTGTCCTCAGAACCACATGGCAATGTTGTGAGAAAACGTGCAGATGGCACGTGCTCATGTTTTGGTCAATATGTAAATAATGCACAGGAGCGCCACATGGGCCCAGAAAGTGAACTAGGTCTACATGTTTAGGCGGGACAAACATGTGAAATGACAATTTTACCTTAATATTTTCTGGAATTTACCATCCAGCAACCACCATACAACATTATTAATATTATTAAAAGCTGCAATTTAAATATACATGATTGCTCTTTCTGATGACAACATAACCAAGTTTATAGGTGAAATAGTTGAGTTACATGCAATTTGGTGAGCTTACTGTCTAAAATCAACAGGCCGGAGTTATACATTTCTTCTTATGTATTTCTGCCGTAACGTGGTATACAATAATTGTAATTCCAATATAATGGCAAATATTCAAATATTCCGTAACTATAACTTCAAACTTACGTTTCCCTCACTTTTTCCAAATCTTACTGTTTAAATGCAGCAGGTGAAGTTTAGTAAAACGAGTTTCAAAATACATTTTATTCAGTGCATTTTGTACAGCACACCGGCTTACATCCCATGCAGCTTTGACATGTTCATCACCGCAATTCTTAACATTAATTATTCCTTACATAGCTGCATTATATAATTGAATTTTGTCGTGTACAATTTAAAATAAGCACAATAACTTTGCGAACCATAAAAGAAAAGCAACCTGCATTATCTGGCTGACTTACTTGCTCAGCTGGAATGATCAAAATATCTACGCTCCACCGCAACCGCAAACAAATATAAGTGAGCAAAAATCACTCAAATATACACAATTCGAACCAAAACATATGCAAATCTAGTACACTTAATGCTCAATTTTCACCCGATTTTCCGTGTTTGAAGGACCCAAATTAAGCCCCAAAACAGATATCAATGTAACTAGTCCTTTAATAGTTAAAACCTCCGATGATCATGGTGAAACGTTACATACATATCAGCCTAATTATCATGATTTGTTGTAGTATGGATAATGTTTAATAATCCTCTTTCTATTAGATCACAGCATGCAGAGGAATTGGATCCATCACCAGGAAAAAATAATATACATATAACAACAGATGAAGAAAACAGACCTAAGCTCATTAAAAAGCTAGGCATATCGTTCAGTTTAGGTGTTGGATACGCTGCCAAGATAGGTGGACTAGCTGCTCTGACTGGCTCCAGTAACAACCTCGTAGCTATTGATTACATAAATGAGTAAGTTTTACGTGTAAGCCTAATATTTTATTCATCAGACATATATGGAAACACTGTACCTTTTAAATAAAGTATATATGTCCTAGCTGGTTATTCCTACTTCTAAAATATTATATAATCTGTATACTTATCAGCTATTATGCAGCAAAGGGTCTGCCATCTCCAGTCAACTATACCAATTGGATGGCGCTGTGTATGCCACTTTCCTGTCTGTGCATCATAGGCTCTCAGATATGGTTACAGTTTCAGTATGAAGGGTGCATGTGAGTAGTATCTACTGTGTTATTATTACCTTATTATATGTATACCTACTGACGGACATACCTAAACACCAACCCGCCCACTCACTCACCCACCCACATACCCACCCACCCACCCATCTACCCACCTACCCACCCACCCATTGCTTGCTTGCTTGCTTGCTTGCTTGCTTGCTTGCTTGCTTGCTTGCTTGCTTGCTTGCTTGCTTGCTTGCTTGCTTGATACAAGACCCAGAACGAATAATATGACCTTGTTCAGCTGTTTAAAATTATTTGATGAAACTAAAATTTATTGGTGGTGCATGAGAGGTGGATCTAACATGATCTCTAAATGTCTAATTTCTGTTCATTCGTGCTTAGTGTATTTGAGCCTTAATAATTTTCCTATTACGCATGGTTTGTACATGTAAGCATGCGCACAGCACCCAATATGTTTACAATAATAGCCAATAATCATATTGCAGCTCATTTGCTACGTGTTTCAAAAAAATGAAAATGACTCCAGTTCAAAGAGAAGCTAAACTCATGATCAAAAAACAATACGAAAGCCTTGGACGAATCTCGTAAGTTGCCTCTATTCGGATGACAGTAAAGTGTAAATGCTGGTATATGAACACCCAATTTCCTCCTATTTGAAGGTATGTATGTACCTATCATGACCTTGTCAAAATTCTATCATAAAAAATACTGATTCTTCATGGATTTACATTACATACAACACTGATTTGTAAGTTGCCTTGATATTTACAAAAATGGTCATCATTTGGCCAATACTTAAATTTATTTAGTTTTAGCCTAAGCGGCTTTGAGCAAATTAAAGTACAGTTTTATTTGATACATTTAGTTATGAGGAGGTGCTGGTGATCATACTCTTCTCTCTGCTTGTTGTGCTATGGTTTTTTCGTGATCCCGGGTTTGTCCCTGGATGGGGTCAACTTTTCCCTCAGGGGTAAGTATTGCACAATTTTAAAAAAAATTAAAACAAAAATAAAAAATACCACGTATTATCTGTCGCAAGTTGAATAATGTAATGATGCAACCTCCTCTGATAGCCATCAAGCGTATTGTTATCATCACCACACTAGGATTGAGGCAGCCGTGGGATCTGCTTCAAGTTATGAGTCATTAAATGATCTGCTGATCCGGACCCCAGCGGACAATAACTATTAATCATGAAATCAGTCAGATAGACTAGCGAGACAAACGAAGATATTCAGATTATTATTTATGTTGTATAAAATAGATGTTTTTTCCAATTATTTTATTTGGTTAGTTCAATTAGCCCTTGGCGTTGTGATATAGTTTCAGATGGAATATTACATTTCTTCAGAAAGGGCGAATGCGAATATCCTCTCATAAAATATATTAAAGATCAAGGTTAGGTTCTTAAAGCAGTCATTGGGTGATCGATACATGTTTAAAGGATCTGCCGATAGAGATGCATGTCTTGGTTAAAGGATATTAAACCATTTCAAATCATTTATGATAATTACAGGGGTTGAAGTGTTTTCTAGTATCAAAATACTGCGCCAGACTGGATGCGCGCTTGTCATTCCTGTCTGTTAAAATGAGAGAATGCGAACTAGCTTCTATCTAGACTCGCTTCCAGCGTGCACTCTAAAAACGTGCCGTGATCACGACCATATTGACGATCGATTAACTTATAGAGGCTTTAGGAAGATCATACATGTGTCAATTCAAACGAGATAGGTCACATTACGAATCCATCAATTAAAGTTTAACTGATTGAATTCACTTAAATAGCTGACACGAACATCATGAACGTATCCATTAATATGTGATAAGCCGCATTGTGGAGCTGTCAATTGAAACACTCTTCGTTAAAAAAAGAACGAAAACTCCACTGACTTTTATGACATTTTGACCCTCATACAGCTCCATAGCAGTAACTCACTGTCCATTCACTCACTCAAGAGAGTGTTTTTTATAACTACATAATCACAGTAAATGTAACGGTTAGCACATGTATTATTTGAGGATTGGTAAGTTCCGATAATAGTTAATATGTTGAATATAGTTAACCATGATTTATATTTATTTTGCACATGTACCGGGTATATTTGGTTGTGTTCTGCATTCAGATATGTGACGGACACTGCCCCCGCTGTATTAATAGCTTTCCTCATGTTCTTCATACCATTAAAGCCACTGTGGAGAAAAGCCATACCAGGTACATTGGTGGAAATTAGCCTGTGTTTTTTTTAATTTCAAGTAAAGCGTGTCTGCAAAGCTAATTTTATGCGGCGTATAGTATAAACCATTAGTGCAAGGGCTGTCAGAATCCCCCCTCACCCCCCTTTTTATACCTGCCACTTTTTATTCACATGCTAGGGGTGTCAAAAAGCCATGTTAGTCACGTGACTTGCGGTTGCAAAGAATCAGAATATCTAATCCAACATGGCCGCCAATCTGGATATATTTTGCCATTTTTGGGCATTTTTAACTAATCATTCATTTTAAAATATAATTGCTTTAGTCCGTGCCAACCTTTTCTTTTTACTTATACAATGTTTTTTTGATGTTTTTTATAGATTTTCTCTGCCGAATTCATATCCAATGAGTGCCAGCTTGAAAAGTTCGGGCATTTTTGTAAAAACAAGGTCAAAGGTCAATTTCAAGGTCAAATATGATTTTTTACCAAATGAAGCTAAGAACGAGTGCAATACCTCATTTTCACGTGCTCTCGACTGGGCAATCCATTTCTAAAATTATTTTGATTATTCAAAGTCATCTTCAAGGTCAAAAGGTCAATTTCAAGGTCGTTTAAGAGAAAATATCCTCTTTAACAAGTAAAACTAGGAACGTGTGTAATACCTCTTTTTCGTGGGATTTTGACGGAAAAATCCATTCATAGTATAATTTGGGTGATTCTATGTCATCTTCAGGGTCATTGCTTAGACATGCTGTAAGTGAATTGATCAAGTGACAGAAACGCGTTCGGGTCAATGGTGAGGCGTTAAAAGGCAACAGGGAGGCGTTAACGGACGGTGAGGAGGTGTCAAAGGCGACAAGGCGCTAAAAGGTGACCAACAGAACGCTAAAGGGGACTGAAAGGGGTTAAACTACAATTGGTGAGGCGTTAAAAGGCAATCAGGAGATTTTGAAGGGCAATGAGGTCACGATAAAGGGCAACAAACTGGCAGTGGAACAGCGTTAGAGGATAAAGAGAATGGTGAGGCGTAAACGGCAATGAGGAGGTGTTGAAGGGCAATGAGGATACGCTAAATGTCAACAAGTAGGCATTAAGGGGCGAAGAAGGGAAGTAAAAGTGCTTGCGACTGGGTGTGTTAAAAATTGGCGGGGAGGCATTAAAGGGCTGTGGAACAGCGTTAGAGGACAACAAGGAAGCGCTAAATAACAATGCAAGTATGTTAACGGACGAGGCGGGGAGCGTTAAAGGGTGAGAAACATTTATATTTATGGGTTAGGAGGAGCGTTAAATGGCGACGGAGAAACGTCAAAAGACGATGGGAAGGTGTTAAAGGGCTAATAAAATGTGGTAAATGCCAATAGAGATGCATTAAATGGCGATGGAGAGACGTACGTTGAAGACGCTGCAGAGGCGTTAAATGGCGATGGCATGGCGGTAAAGGGCGAAGAGGAGGCATTAAGGGCGACCATTACGAGCTAAAATACGATGGAAAAACGTTATAGGGCGATGTGGAGTAGCTAAATGGTGAGGGTAGGTGTTTAAAGGTGAGAAGAAAGCGTTGCAGAGGCGCTAAATGGCGAAGGACAGGCATTAGAGAGCGACGGGAAGGCATTAAAAAGACAAAGGGAAAATGATAAAGATCGACGCAGAACCATTGAAAGGCAATGTAATGTGGTAGAAGGTGCCACAGAGGCGTTGAATGGCGATGGGAAGGCGTTAAAGGACGATTGAGAGGCGTTAACCCTTTTAACACTGAATTATAACGTCATAAAATGCCTGAGCGCTGAATTAATTATTTTTTTAATTAAAAACAGTAACTACTGATGTCGCAAAAAGGCGACATCCGTGGTCTGCCAGGTGGTCGCCTTTCGGCGCCACACGTGGTGAGAGGGTTAAAGATTAATAGAGAGATGCTAAAAGGTGATAAAGGCGTTAAATAGCAATGGAGAGGCGTTTCGGGCGAAGAAGAGCCAGGGAAAGGCTTTCAATTGCAACGAAGAGGCGTTAAACTATGATGAAATTGCCCGTTAATATTTATTCCCATTGCTCTTCGATCAATACCTCCTCATTGTCCTTTAACGTTTTCTCATTGCCCTTTTACGCCTCCTAGTCGACCGTTAAAACTTTTCCTTCACTCTTTAACACCTATTAACGTGTAGCTACAAATCATATTTCATCCTGAATTTGACTTTTGACCTTGAGGATGACCTCAAATCACCAAAATAATAGAAGACACGGATTTTTCAGTCAAAATCCCGCGAAAAAAAGAGTTATTACACACCTTCCCATAGCTAATATTGTTCTTTACTTTACCTTGAAATTAACCTTTGAACCTTGAATATGATCTTTAATCATCAAAATAGTACCAGAAATGGATTATTCAGTCAAAATTGTACAAAATAGACGTACTGTGTATTACACTGCTTCCTATTTTTGTTTATTAAAAATTATATTTTCACATTTTTTAACCTTTCAATCCTGAATCCACCTTGAATCACCGAAATAATACCATAAATAAATTTGAATCCTACGAAAAAGAGGTATACACAATCATGTTCTTAGCTTTATTTGGTAAAAATGATATTTTTGCTTACTTGGCCTTGAAATTGGTCTTTTGACCTTGAAGATGACTTTAGTTCATGAAAATAATATAACAAATAGATTGCCCAGTCAAAATCACATGAAAATGGGGTCTAAAAGCTAGATCACACTTGCGGTCAAGTCTTCACGGTCAGTTAATTGCGTCTAAAAAATGACTGTTTCTTTACGTTTTTTCTCATTTTACAGCCAGCTTGATGTTGATGTAAGGGGCAGCACGAGTTTAACAGACAGTCATGCTTACTTTTAGCTGTAAAACACATGGTCTGCGGCGTTTCCATGAGGTTACCTTGGGGTTACGGTGGGGTTACCATAAGGTTTTTTACGGGTGCCACGGTCAGAGTGCACTGAGAGGTCGTTGTTCAGTTATAATAAGGCTGTTAGGGTCATAATTATGCGGTTTATGTATGGCCCGTGTACTGTCTTTGTACGGACCCCTATTTTTATAGACATGGACTGCTCCATTTGTGTAAATAGATTTTGGGGAAAATAGATTTTCCAGTAGAGTTTCTAATAAGACTCTGGCTTGGCTGCTATATTTTCAAGGAATTTTGCTATTGCTATAGGTAGTTGAAAATGCCTTAATATACTTTCTCATCGCTTTGGAGTAAATCTGCTTTCTGATTCTGAAGCCGACGAAGAGCCTAATTAGGAATGGGGTATATCAGGCATAGGGTGTCAAGTCAGGGAAGTACTGTTAGTGTAGCAGTGGTGAATGATTATCATCTAGATTTTTTGTCAATCTGGATAATTATGTGAGCTGAAACAAGTGAAACAACAAATTACATAACGTAGAACAAAAGAATCAGACCAATAATACCATTTAAATATGTTAGCGCTATTTAAAATACGCTGAGTATTCTGAAAGCTGGTTTAGACATTTTGGAAAGAGAACATCACTGAGAAAATATTGCCAACACTACAGATACGACACTGAAAGTAAGATAATGAATACTTTAATAATGTTAATTATAACTTAAGTGTTTTGTTCATGTTTTAAAATGTTTATATTTTTACGCCGAGTCATGCTTATTTAATCCAACAGCGCATTTCGAATGTTGCCACTGTCACTAGCCTAATATATAAATTAATGCTAGTTTATTAACCAGGCGCATTCCTAATTTTACCACCATCAGGTAATGAATTGGATTTATCATCCATGCGCATTCCTAATTTTGACACTGTCAAATCATGCTTCAATGCGCTTTATACACTTGTTCTCCAAGCTTTATTTGTTGAAAAATCATAATGAACCTAGAAATTTGTCCTTACAAAAAATGCCCAAACTTTTCAAGCTGACACTTATCGGATTTGAATTCAGCACAAAAACATATATAAGAGCCATCAAGAAGATAACCTTGAATCATCAAAATAATACTATAAATGGATTTTTCAGTCAAAAAACGCGTTCCTAATTTTACTTAATAAAAATGATATTTCTATTAAATGACCTTGAAATTGATTTTTTGATTTTAAAGATGACATTAAATAACTAAAATAATTTTAGGTATGGATAGCCCAGTCAAAATCACATAAAATTGAGGTATTACACTTGTTCTTAGCTTCATTTGTCGAAAAATCATATTTGACCTTGAAATTGATCTTTGACCCTGAATTTAAAAAAAAACTAACTTTAAAAGCTAGCACTCATCTGATTTAAATTCAGCAGAAAAAATATATAAGAAAAATTAAAATACATTGTATATGTAATAAAACAAGGTTAGGCTCGGACTAAAGCGATTATTTTTTTAAATGAATAATTTCGCCATATATGCTCAAAATGGCAAAAAATGTTCAGAAAAAAGAGATATTACACATGTTCATAACGTTTCTTAGTAAAAATGAAGATGACCTTGAATAATTGAAATAATTTCAAAAATGGATAACAGAGTCCAAATCACATTAAATTGAGGTATTACACTTGTTCCTAGCTTCATTTGTTGAAAAATCATATTTGAGAAATTGACATTTGACCTTGAATTATAAAAAAATGCCGAAACATTTCAAGCTATCACTCATCGGATTTGAATTCAGCAGAAAAAAATCTATAAGAAACATCACAAAAATCTTTGTAAATGTAACAAAACAAAGTTAGGATCGGACTAAAGCGATTATTTATAAAAATGAATAATCTCCCAATATGTTCGAAATGGCCAAAAATGTACAGAGTGGCGGCCATCTTGGATTAGATATTCTGATGCTTTGCAACCGCAAGTCATGTGACTAACATGACTTTTTTAGACCTCCAGACATCCTAGTATGTGAAAAAAATTGTGTAAGGTATGAAGAGGGGGGGGGGGGGTGAGATATTCGACTCTGAGCCCTTGGACTACATAGACAACGGAAGAACTTCTATTTATTTGATACATAGAGTTTGGACGTATCTGTATCATATATTATCTGTATTAAATTTTAATTCTACTATTGATATAATTAGTTTATGCGAGCATGTACATATCTAAGTTATTGTGTTGCGTGCCATAAAGGATGGCAGCATTGCTACACTCTGGTTCAGTCAATCGATTAAAAACAACTATGCTTTTGTATCTAGGTACTTCGAAGACAGAGACTCTTCTCAACTGGAAATTCGTTAATGAGCGTTTCCCTTGGGGAGTTTTCTTTATGGTGGGTGGAGGTGCAGCCGTCGGCTCAGCTAGCCAGGTATGTAATTATAAAATTTAAAAACTAAAAACATTTACTAATTTCCTGTAGTTCTTATTTGATAACTGCAAAGTGAACCATGTATATTATTTACTTTTTGCAGAAATCTGGTTTGAATGATTGGATAGCTAGCATTCTGGGATGGCTGGAGGAAATACCAATAGTTCTTTTAATTCTATTTGTATTTTTCATGTTGAGTTTATTTACAGAAGTCTTAGCAGTCAGTACAATCAATGGGATCTTTAGCTGGATTCTTGGTGACATAGTGAGTGATTTATGTTTTATTTACAACCTAGTCACTAGGTGGTTGTTGTTGTTGTAGTCACCAGGTGGCAGACATTCATGAGCATCGTCACACTAGATCCACGTGGGCAAAACATGTGAAATTTGTCATAAAATTAAAGCGACTCCGTGGGATAAGAATTTTTAATTTTGTCAATTTTGAAAAAATAATTTCTATGAAGCTATAGTCTACTGATTTTAACTGAAAATAGAGAAAAGTCGAAAAAAAAACAATTTTGAAGCACCGAAAAAAACTAAATTAGGTTTATTTCTAGGTCGTATATTGCCATGTAAACAGAACAATCTGCTATATACAACATTTTATACCACATATTCCCACACGCCTCAGTGGGATCAAAGCCTACACTATGGCACATAAAAGCAATCGCCACTAATTGGTGTCTTTAAATCAGGACATGGGGGATACATCTGCGGCACTGATTGTCTGCCCAACGCTGGGCCGACGCATCAACATGTGGCCCAATGCCGTGGAAACTTTTAACAGTCATTTAGTCAATGACCTCCGCATTGCCTGGCTATATAGAGGTTGCATATCAAGCCTATCACATTAAACGTTTTGCGTGAGCCAGTCCGTATTATATTAGCTTGATTTTAATTATATATGATTTGGCTCGGTCATTAGTGTTAAAGTGGTGGGCCAACTGAGCTTGATTTCACCCATAAAATATGTTCGTGTCTTTACTACGTTATGTATCACTGTAGTGTTTGTCATTTTACGGCATTTGTTCTGGATATTCATCCTGCTGTTAGATATAGTATTTGGATAGGGACCTACAAATACAATTTTTCTGAAAATATTCGCATATTTTAATATAATAAACATGTTAAATAAAAATATCAATGTTATGCTTAATTTAAGCCTAACTTTAACTATCATCATACAATGTACATATTATTAGACATGCAGGGTTCATATGTTAAATGTTATTGTCCCATGTATTTCAGGCTGTTTCAATGGGATACAGTCCTCTTACCCTGATGTTGCCCTGTGCCATATCAGCATCACTTAGCTTCATGCTCCCGTCATGTGGGTCAGACAGCGCCATGGTTTTTGAATGTAACAGGTTACCCGTAATGCACATGGTAAAACTCTGTAATGTTTTTTTTTCACAAACAAATAAGATTGTAATTAATACAATCGTAGTATATCGTATGGTATATATTGTGAAAATACACAAAACGGTGCTTACATTATTTTTGAAACTATCATTTAAATATTTTTATATGAAGTTAGGATCATTGCTAAATATAAATTAATGAAGTACAGATAAGAATACGAACACGTATAAAACAAAATCCAACTTTATGCACATTAAGGCTCAGCATGTTGGTTATGTTAAACATCTGGTGGGGGTAGGTTTGTTGGGACAGATTTATAAACTAATCAAGGAGTGTAGGATAACGAGCAATGGATGGTTTATATTGTTACGTCTATTGATAGTACTTTTCTTTTCAGGTGAAAGCTGGTTTTGCTGTGAAATGTATATGTTGTCCACTAGCTACACTTGCTATGTGTACATGGGGGGTGGCTATATTTGACCTGGGAACAATTCCATGGGATACATCTGAGAACGCCACTACAAGCCAAGTGATAAGAAATGGCTACCTACAAGGAATAGACACTGTGTCTTTGTTTGAGTGGTGAACAGACGGGTTGTCAGCATTATTGACAGTGACACACACGGAATCTAATCATGTTATCATCGTCATATCAAGTTAGCGTGGTCAAATAAACGAGGTTTCATACAAGACAACACTTCTCCAAAACACTGAATTATGCGGACAGAGCCTTTGGATGAGTTGAATAACATTTCTGAAATGTCTGCCAGGCAGCTTATTCTAGTTTGTCAAGTCCTTCTGTAGTTGAGCTTGAAGAACTTAAACAGTTAAAATAAAATAATAAAAATTGTTGTTTTATATGTACATGTATTAACATAAATGCATTAACAAACACTATGCGTTCTTAGCCCTTTGTCTATTCCCGGAACACAATCCCGGAGTCGCCTCTTAATTGTTTGTATCCAATTTACTATGTCAGTGATATTATCATGTGAATCATTTTTATCTGTTCAATAATTGCGTTATGAACGCGAGAAACCGAGGGTGATATGCTATGCACAACTGTTCTGAATATCTCCAAGCAGTCATTCATCACCAGAATCCTCTTCAAAGAAACCAGCGGATGACACATCATATGATTGTGTTTGAAGATCGCAAATATAACCATACATTCCATAAACTCATTATTGAGCGAACCTGGACATACACGTAAATAGGTACATAAACATAGCAGTTAGTTATGTTAATTGTTATTGAATTATGTGAGCAAACATTCTTAGAAAGAACGAACGTATTTGGACATAAAGTCGTTCCAGATGAAGCCTGGTATATCTCTGGGAAAGCTCTACTTACACATACATGTAATTAGTTTTAGAAGACGGAACCCCGGTACTACATGTAGTCCGAAATGACGCTTCACACGTTCAGCATCAGAGCTTGTTCCATTTGCTTATGTTGTGGGTTTTTTCATGAGCAACGTATGAACTATAACACACTTACCTATAATCTCAGTACAATTAGTTTATCTCCTTGATATAACTTGTAGCAATATAAATACCTCAGAATTATCGTAATCGATATTCTTTAACATGAACTGAGGTTTCTGTCAAAATTTCATAAATTTGTTGGGTCCAATTGATTGATGGGTCAATGTTAAATCATAATGTCGTAAACACGACTGAACGCGGTGGATGATCAATACAATAAATCGTTCATTTCAAGCTTGTTCACATAGCTTACCTGCATACACAACCGTGTACAAATATAAAATACCCAAAGCACTTGTTTGCTGATATATATAATCTTTGAAATGCCGATAATGCAGTTTTTAATTCTCAGATATGAGCTCTCAATATGTTTTTTTATATTAATTTAATCATTAGAAAAATAAAACAAAATAATACACAGTTTATTTTTATCATAATAATTATGTACATAATCTCTGGGATTTAGAATGTGTGTGCGGACGTCCATGTCTACCAATGTAATTTCTCGTAATAAGGCCAGTCCAATCTAAAACTTGTTCACGCCACAGGCCTACCTTAAATGAGTATACATATGAAACGTCATCCACTTTACGTCCAGATACGTTTGTCATGGAATCTCCAGATGACGCGAATAAGTTCTTATTGGCAAAAATGTTGTCTCGTTGCTTTGCCATCATTGCCTAGCCTCCACAAATTTTGGGACAACAATTTTGCCAGAGGCTGGTAAGTGCCAGAGATAATTTAATTATGTGAACAAACTACATGTAATTATTTAATTTATTAAAAACTCAATAATTCATGTGATAATCCCCAACGTTTTGTCATAACAATTGTAAAGAAATCACCAATTTGAACATATATTTAAAGGAGGAAAGGAACATGAGTGGGTCGAGTAAGTGAGTTGTGATGAAATAAGATATAAAAAAACGTCATACCTCTTCCTTCCGTAAGGGAGGGGGCATATAACTATATATTAACCATATATTTGGTTAACCTATGATATAACATAGGCTTTTCTCGAAACCTGCTGGCAAATTGACGAAGCAATATTTCCACTCCAGAATACATAAATTTCAAAATTTCAGTCTACAAGGTTTTTAGTCGTAGTCCTTCTGGAACACTATATTTGATTTTTGCATTTTGCCAAACTTCTTCAATATTAATTTCCGCCATGATTGTATTGTAGTTAAATGAATATAATAAATACAACTCTACCGGATTCGTCGCGCTAAAACGCTACAAATGATAATAAATCAGCTAACAGTAGTGAACACTGTAATAGTAAATCATGATAGATGAGTTAGTCTGTACAATTCAATTGATTTTAAATAATGATTTTGAGTAGCATCGTACGAGGCTACACACTGACTTTCACTGTACCGTATGTAATGCTAATAATGCATGTGTAGGCCTAAACATATAATTATAGCGTAATAATACAGTGTAATTCTTGTCGTTTAAATCCACAATCAACAGTATTTTGGCATATTACTAAGGATTTTACAATGTTATTTTAAAATTATAGCGATCGCCCATCATGATGAAAAATAACCCATTTCCGATAATTTTCGCTGACCGACTTTCCAGATTGAGACTGATTTTTCTCCTAACGCTTAGTTGAGAATAATAAGGGTAATCGTATCTTGGCGTGTACCGGCCCCTTAGTGGGCATGTTAAGAGAAAAAACTGCAAAATATAGTACAATGCTCTAATTTGGCAGCAAGCTCCCTGAGGGTATTATAAAACACCTCGAAGGTGGACACAACTTGTGTCTACATTAACAAGCCCTGATTTGCATAAATTAAAAAGAGCCGCCAAAAAGCCATACAAACACCATAAATCTGTCACAGAATCTGTACAACGACCTACAATACATCTTTATGAGGATTTTAAAATACGACAGATCCATTATCTAGGTTATTTTTTTAATTCAAGGTCAAGGTCACGCCGTGAGGTCGAAGTGAAGGTCAAATTTGACTATCGTTATAAACATAGCTAACATTGCTAATGTTGTCAAGCTATAAAACTGATCAATGTTGTGCCAGGGTATCATGGTTATAGACATAAAAACAAACAATGGAAAACTTAAGTTTATGCAACCGAAAAATACATTGCAACCTCATTAATCCACTGAAAATGCATGATATTGTCCTTTGTACTTGCATAGAAGTGTACACCCCATCTCATTCACGCCGCACTTGCATAGTGGTTTGCATATTTTTAAGCATCCGCAGGTCATAAATTGGGGATCCATATTGTAAGGGGAACCACCTCGTAGCTCAAAAGTCTTTTCAAGACAACGGATTGTTCATAAGCTAGTGTAGAAGGTACAAGAGATCTAATATATTTGTCATTTAAACACAGCAGACATCGTTTCACTATAATGATTCGTGGAGGTATATTGTTGATTACATTGTCCATCATGTATTTCTTCTTAGAGAAGTGTAAAACAAACTGTATATCTGCAGGTATTAGGCCTAATGTTGTGTTGTTTACAATGTGACTGATTTGTGGTTCTCTGTCCAGAGCATTTGCTATGCTACAAGTTGGCGTAGGAATGAATATTTGGTCCTATATCTGCTATGATAAAGCATATCACGGGAAAGCATATATCTTGATGGTACATCTGCCAACCTAATTACGGACAAATTAACACAATTTTTTATCAGATTATGCCGTTTTAGACCTGGTTTTGTTTCGCATTTTAGCATGGACTAACCATTTTCCCTGCTTGCATTTCCTTTTGACTGTTTGTTAGTATGCACGTCCCACTCTGTCTAGATATGGCTTAATACAGATTTTGAACAGCCATTGATGCATACTCGCTTTTCCGTTTACTACTGTCACTCTAAACAATTGCTGTCTGACATAAATACATTCTGGAGTGCCATTCTCTCTGCTTTTGCTGCAGAGTCTAAAATGTTTTGAAGAACAGTGTCTTTAAATGTTGTATATGTGCGTAAAAGGAATTGTTTCGTATCTCATATATGTTTGACAATACTGGCATAGTTGTAGAGAGTATGCTTTGTTGGTGGCTCGTGAGTATTTGCCATCTTAGCGACCTTATAGTATTTCATATTTTGTAAGAGAGAAACCATTCCCATAACCACGTAAGCCTTCCCGCACACATAGGTGGAAACAATAAAATATTGTCAAAATGCTAATGAATGATGTTGGGGAGCTGAATAGAAAAAAGAATATGTGAAAACATTTATCACATGTTAACATCTCAGTATTCTGAACCAACATGTTGATGTTTGGTTTCCTGAAATAAGGAATGTATCTAAGTTATGCTTTTTTAAATAAAAAAATCGTATTGTGTCTTATTTTTGATTAAAATACATCACCAGAAACACATAACTCAATTACAATATCATATAGGTTATATGCATGCAAATTTTCCCCATAAAATGCAGTGCTAGGGGTCATAGTGAAGATCCACCATAAAAAATTGGAAATTTTTAGCGCTAAAATGGCGGCCATTTTGAATTTTGAATCCTGAAGTAAAAATTGGCGATAAAAAGTTACCAATGGAATTGTTGATCAGCAGACACTACTACAGTGCTTTCAATAGAAAAATCAATCTTGAGAAAAAAACCACATCAGCTTTACATAAGGCCCTACACTACTAATCCATATTGGGAGGGGATCCACCTAGTAACTGTAGCGTAAAGGCTTCGTTAAGGTCATTTTCAAGCCAACCTGATGTTTTCAAAAACTAGTGTAATTATTAAACAAAATTATGTTTCACCAAATCTTTCTACAAAATGTATTCTTAATGCAATTACCTGTTATAATCAAATTAAATCAAAACAGAGGTGGACCCACACACCCCTCTTATGCCAAATTATATTAAAAAGTGCGCTAAACTGACTTGATTATACAAACAAAAACCTTGGGGCGGCGAATCACCCACGTCAACCACAAAATCTGGATTCGCTCTTGCATTTAAACAAAAAATCCGACAAATTAAAAAAAATTATTGCTACTTTTTTTAATGTGATTTGTTACACGAAAAAGCAAATAATTACCCAATTTCTTAAAATCAAACTTTTACCAATATCTTAAAAACTAACAATGGTAGATCCATGAAATTGGTGTTTATACATGTTTTCATAATCAATTAACCATACAGTCTTACAACAAAGTTTTCAATAAGTTGAATCGCGTATTTGTTGACTTCCATTATATTTATTTCAGACCCAGAAAGTAGCGTCAGTGCAGAGTTCACCACTGGTACTGTTGCCAAACATTCCATGCCCTTTTCTTCCCATGGCCATAAAACGCAGACGTGGTGGCCGAACCTGTCAAAGCATGAAATGTTGGAAGAGTAGCAAAACTTGTTTTGGTCCAAGTTGGCTTGCAATTTGATGAGCAGCAATATATCTAAATTGTGGTCCTGTTCAAAACGCAAGTCAGGGCTTTTTTAACCCCTGCAGCTGAGCAATTGAAGATAGGGCAAGTACGAGAACGTCACTATAGCTTGTGCAGATCAGCTGTTTTATGTGCGATCCATCTAACAATGCGTCACACACATGGAGAGCTTCCTGGTATCAGCCTCTTCATGATCACATGGGCTGATGTTCTTCAGGTTATGACTCAGATCTGAGCACACTGCAGATGACCCATTCGTAGTCACAACCACGGTACCTTGCAAAATAGGTACAACCCTAATTCTACTTCCTTAGAAAGGAGGGTAAACAGCTCTTGTGATCTTGTTGTAGGCCTAATCAACTCTTAAAAAACCAGCCCAATTTGACGATATACTGGTGGATATAGTCACTTTCAGTCAATCGTTAGTCTCTCGACTCTATCGAATGTCATTTTTATGTGAATTCTCAAGATAAACATCCTAAACAATGGCAAGTCTGTTGACATTCTTTAGCTAGTTTTTAATGTATGGTTTCATTTCATTGTTTTAATGGTTTCTCTGTGGCATCCTGGCGGATAATGCAGCATGTCAGAGAGAAGCTATTGCCATACAATTAGCCTGTGGTGACTTACGGTGCTCTCACGGTTTGCAATCGCTCTGTGGTGCTCTTCAATATCACATACCTGATTGCCAACTGTGGGGGCACTGTAAGTCTTTAATTTTTGATAATTTGTTCTTTTGTTGTTTAATGGTTTCTCTGCTCATTGTTTCTCATATTCATAATAATTTTTGCACAGCTATGGTTGTTTTTGTTGAAAAGTGATGTCAGGCATTATTTGTTTCTACTGTTATATATTTGTTTTTGACACAAACACGTTTTGCGATTTACATAAAAATAATTATTTTTGTCATTTTTTGTATTAATTTATATTGTGTATCGGCGCTGGCGCTGTCTATGGTTTTTAGAATGGATATCCGATACAAAACTCGTTACATATAGGTGTCACAGGCACGATCATGTTATCATGAATCATTTTTATCTGAATACCTTAGTGCGGACATAATGTTATCATTTTGGACTTTTTACTTTATCATTTTTACTCTTCAATATGATGTGTTGTAATGTGTTCAAGATATCATATTATTATTTTAGTCTGAACTGTCATTTAAATGGCCATACTGGCCGAAAAATGACGTGAAAAAGATATTTTACTTACTTACTTTTAATGTATGGTAAGAATACATCTTGAGTATACTCCTCGATAGTTACTGCTGTCCCAGGATGGATGAGTTGCACCAGAAGATTAGTGAGGCACGAAATAATGTCTGTTTTTTCCCATGGAGCATTACACCATGTCGCGTAAGAGATGGTGTATGACAGGCATTTTCGTGTGAGAATACTTGATCGATTTTCCGGCCAGACTAGATGTGCACAAAGTGATAAGAAAGTAGGCCAATCATATTTATTTATAAATTAACCCTTTGACCGCTGAAGTATTTGTTAATCATTTTCAATTGTTTAAAATATGCACTGATCAATAAATAGTTCACTTTATAAGCATACATGAAATTTTATCGTTAGACTATCTGACTATTTTACACAAACCATTCATCGTTTTCAGTGTCATTTTATTTGTTTTGAAACTTGTGTTAAAATGTAAATAAAAGAGCCTAGCTACACAAGGGTGACGATTACTAATTAAGTAAATGGCCAAACCATTTTTTAATTAATATATACGTATAACATTTCAACATGAAACCTTTAACCTGGAATTATTTTATTCGGATGCCATAGAAAAACTACAATATATACCATGTTTTATTCTTTTGAGCGAAATTTACTTTGACCTTGACCTAAAAAAAGACATTGCCTTCTAATTACTAAAACAAAGAATATTGGTGCTCCCTTCTTTCTAAAAAATAAATTATAAATGGTTTATACATTACTATGACAATTTCATGGCTAAATTTGCGAAATGTTTTAGCTGCCAAGGCCACCATCTTTGATTTATGAAAACGAGGCCGTTCTGTCAGAGATACAGAGTGTGTCCACCTTGATATTGTTTAATAAGGTCCTTACGCATATTCCTACCAAATTAGAGTATTGTACTATGATTTGCAGGTTTTGGTACATTTCATGCACTTAACAAGCCCACTACTTATGCACAACGGAATACGGCTGACCAGCGATTTTAACCGGTACATGTGTACCCGAAAATAAACACTGATTCGGCCAATTTTGTGCAAAAATGTGAGGGTTACCCTATTCAAAGACAATATACGCATATAATAAAAGGAGACCTAAAAGACATCGTCAAGGCATTTTTCAAATGAGATGTAAAGCTGTTAGTTTCAGTTTAAATATTAGACAGTCATCAAGCAAGCACGTTTATATTTGATGCGCAATCGATTGGATGCGCACCGTATTTTTTGGGCACAACTTTACGAATGACAATGATTACAGACTCTGTATCACACACAGAGTCTGTTATTACGGACTACCCGGTACAGACCCCAAATAACATGTTTTAACACGTCGTTACAGATTTTTAAACGCCTGCTAATGTTTAGAACCCCGGCATATCTATTTTGCTAATTTGCTTTCTAAATTTCGGAACTTTGCAAACGTATTATAATTTACCATATGTACATTTAGCTGAATAAAATTGAAGCATACAGTGAAAGTTATTGGTTGAATTACCATTGAATGGACATTATCTATTCACTCTTTGCAATAACAACACGCCACATGTCGATGAAATGGTTAAGTTTACGTTTCAACTTCATCTAGAGGTGAAAAAAAAAGATGGCTGCCAAAAACCACTGTGAAGATGATCTATTTGACCACCGAATAGTTAGCCTAGAATATATATGTCTAATGCTAGACTAATTTAATTACGTATCTTTTATTAAAATGGTTATAGCCTAAATGTGTCAATGTGATCAAATGTGTCAATGTGATCACTATCGAGATGGCTGTCGACAATTACCTTGAGAATGGTGTATGTTCATGTGACCACTAATAACTTTCATGGTGTGTAAATATAATCTTAGAATCTAATGCAATACACAATATTAGATAAATTTGAGTAGTTTGATTTTATAAATTTAATCTATTTTAACGTTACATTTTGAATTTACTTGAAGATCAAAGTATATGTGTCAAGTTACCCCTAGGCTAGAGGTGAAAACAAGGTGACTGTTTAATGCATAGTTTTCAACGCTAAATAAAATACCTATGGCACGGCATACACGAGACTTGAGCCAATTGTTTGGTCGGTGTTTGGAACAGCGTTGCAGACCGTGACTCAGCACTGATCCTACGTCGTTTTGGTGTCTTGTGTATGCTGGGAGCCAGACACAAGGCGGCTGACCTTGTCCTAAGTTGGTGTCTGGAAATCGTTCCGACGGTGGCCAGGCTTTGCACCAACATAATTATCTTCTGTACTAGAGACCTGCGCGGGCAGCCCGCCCCGCGCGAGTTTGCGGGACCCTGAGCCTTGCGGGGCGGGGCGGGTCGACATAACGCGGGCTAGTGCGGGCTGCGGGCAGCCATAGCGCGGGCGCATGCGGGCCTCGGGCAGCCCTAGTGCGGGCGTATGCGGGCCGCTCGTAGCCCTAGCCCTTGTGTGCGCGGGCCGAGAAGTGTCAGTCACATGTGTTAGCACAGACCACCCCCCTTTCTCAGAGATGTGAACACATATTCTTCCATCCGACGCTGGTCCAGCATTGTACCAGCATTCGATGAATGTGTCGTGCTAGCATGGCTGAACCTTTTGAATCCTCACAGTGCGAGGATTTAGATGAGATAATATTTATTTTTATTCGCAAGTGTCTACAATGAGAAAACATTAGCTAACTATATTTCAGCGACTTGTGATTAAAACGTTATCATGCAATGACATTTTAAACAGAAAAGTAAAAGTACCAATATATAAAAGGTAAAATATAATATAACAGGTAAAATATATGAAAAATTATGAGGTGATAGCACAATAGAGACACTTATTATAAGAAATTAGCTATGTGTTAATATGTGTATGAGAAAGATATAACGACGGGACAGGTGAGTGATTTGAAATGTATGCGATTAATCAAGTATAATTATATTGTATAATTATTTGTTTATATCTTTATTGTCAAACATATTTATATTATTTTCTTGGGGCTTATATAAGAGTGTGAAACAATAGTTTAAATTCTAATCAATACCATGCAACAATAAATTGAGTTTAGCTATATATTTGACCGGTACAGTATGCCCGTTATTGTAGTAAATTATAAAATAAACGTTATTTTTTAATATTCGCGCAAGCAAACCGTAAAATAACAATTTATTGAATGATATCTTGCAGGATTGATAGGGTTAATAGGCAACGCGTGTCAATGGGATTATCCAGCAAACACAAAACATTTGTATAACATTCGTACAATGTTGAAGCAACATCGAAGACGTTGGGACGGCCTTGTACAAATATTATACAGATGTCTGTGCTTGTTGGGTAGCCGCAATATCGTCGATCAGCCGAAGATAATTAGTGACGATAACGTAATGTTAACAAACATGTAGGCCATGTTATGTCATAGTGATTACTGGTCGGAAAGTGTGATGACAATAATTGGTACGGCGAGGTGACTATGTAATGTCTACGGCTAAAAAAAACAATTCCAGCAAATCAAGAGACTGAGAAATGCTGAAAACAATGGTTTTGCGTGAAAATTGATATCGACAAAATTGCAGTACAAAAAAATATAGATTGAAATAAATTGTGATCATTCACTACTATTTTTTAAGTAACGCTATGAAATATAAATATATCCTATTTATAGCAGGGTTTATGTTACATTAGACTGATTATTATATAATTGATATCAAATAAATTATATAAAGTACATGATATAAATAAACAAAAATTATTACGCATTGCTTGGTGTAAATTATTAGCTATATCCCCCGCATATGTATATGCGTCGTTATATCTTTCTCATACACATATTAACACATAGCTATGGGGGGGGGGGGGGGGTGAACAAGGTAGAACAAGGTATCAACCGTGCGTGGCTACGTAATCAAGACAATAGGCGCGTAATTATCACCAGGTGTAAAGTCGACAAAACACCTGAGTTGAGCAAGTGTGGAGAACGTTGGGCCAATATTACAACAATATTGTGGCTACCACGTAAACATTGTTCAAGCAAACTTATTTCCTCATGGTGTTGTTTAATGTCCATGTAATTATCCTAGTACAATCCTGGTACAATGTTGGGCCAAGATATCTTATGAAAAAAGAAAATATCAATAAATATGTACACTATTAAACGTAAGCATGCGACATACATATATGCTTTTAGATTGTAATATATATATATTACATTTTGAAAAAAAAACATTATCAATAAATATGTACATATAATGTACACTTATACGCATGCATGACATAAAACATGCTTACATTATATACATGCATCCCTCATTAATGAAAAGAACTGAAGAAATTTGAATTGTTGTTAATTTGTGACAATGTGAGTTTTGCGGGTCGCTGCGGGCCTGAAAAAAATTGTGCGGGTGCGGGCCGGATGCGGGTCCAACTTGTGCGGGTGCGGGGCGGGTGCGGGTACAACTTGCGCGGGGCGGGGCGGGTGCGGGTACAGAATATAAATTAATGTGCGGGTTCAGTCAAGCGCGGGGGCCCGCGGGGTGGGTGCGGGCATGATTTAGAGACCCGCGCAGGTCTATTCTGTACATGTCGTTTCTTTACTCTCTTATAATGGGTCGGCACCGGCTCCAATTAATGTGCATTTAAATAAATAATTTATTTTACAGATATTACATAAATTGTATTTGTATTGTAAAATTTAACCAATGAAAAAAAAATATATATATACGAGTAGATGTATGTGGCGGTCATTTTGGACTCCATCTTTGATTTGATTTTATTGACATTTTATCATCTCAGTGTTAAATACGGACCACAACCTAATTCCTTGACCAAAAATCACGTGTCTATGCCTAATAGCTCGGAAGTCCGGACTCATATTAGGCCTAGTAAATATAATACACTACACCAACATTTCTCAATTAAGCTCATATATGATTATTATGGTGATTTATGACACCAAATTGTAAACATTGTTCAAATGAGAAGATTCATAATTGATATGTTGAAAAAAAAACAATTACGTGAATACTATTTACAGATAAATAATATGTTTTTTGCCAGTAACATCAGACCTTTTTGTAAGGCTGGGCGAATATTATCCAGACCATATCAAAAGTTATAAAAGACTAACGTTCAATTTATTTCATAAATTATGAAAAGTGCAATATATATTCTGAAGGCAATAAATTTATCTGAAAACGAATTTCTGGGGGGTGAGCCGATTGTGGCGCGTTCATAAGGCGCGTCCAAACGCATAATAACCAATACCACCGCATTCAAAACATTGAATTGTATTGACAATTAAAAGACACTTTTGACTTAAACTTAATATGTAGGCTATACAACAGAAAAACAGAAGCATAATTTACCAAATTTTTAAAATGCATTAATAGAAAATGTAAATGAAAAATATATATTATAAGGAGATTAAATAGGAAATGTGCAAGAAAGTCATATAATGGGCAAATACAAATATGTACGTACATAAAACCTCACTTCTATTTTACTTAAACCTACGAAATGAAATGAAAATGAAATGAGATGAAAAACTTCTAATGCGCCTAAATCCTCGGTGTCCCGAGCTCAGAGGCGCTGCAAATCCGCATCATGCTCGTTATCATTGTCCGTTTGCCGTTCCAATTCGTAGATCCAAAATACAATGCTTGATTTCTTGTATTTGCTGTTCGTCCTGCATTGAAAATCTGAAAACTGTGCAATACCTACATGAATGTGTTTCACAAAAAGCTTAACAATACAGTGCAAATATTCTTCAAATCAACTGCATTATAATCACATCTCGTACAAAGATATAAAGTTATATCTACTATGTGTGTTATAATGTCTTCTAAACTCAATCTGTAATGAATTTGATGAAAGTATAAAATTTGCTAATGCCGAAACTTATTTTATGTTTTGAATAGGTATGGTTCAACATGAAAAGTAAATTAAAATGTTGCAGAGGCACGTAATTTGGGATATAAACCGAGGTATTTGTGTTTTCCAGCAAATCAATGATTTTACATGTGATACCCAGTTATGTTTTACAGATTGACCAAGCTGTATCATCGTGTTAAATACCCATAGTACAACACTCTAAGTAGGTAGAGATAGAATATGACACCAATATTGTGAAACATAACTATATAGGACATTGACCTGTATCCCTGTAGACAGCTGAAGATGAGCTTTGTCGGCGAGCACCCAACATTCTTTTTTAAAATAATAATTCTATTTTGCTTGATTTCTTGTATTTGCTGTTTATCGTGCATTAAATCTGTGCAAAACAATTGAATTAGTAAAAAAAAATGTCTTGTCAATTATTGCTTTAGACGCCTGATCAGAAGGATATGCTAAATTATAAGAGAATAAATTAATTTGAGCACCATACTGCGAGATATTTATATGTGTTTACAATTGCGAATACTTCCTCACCGTATTCAAAATTACAATTTCGCAATGCGTAAGCAGAGTTATAGAAAACCACCTTTGTTTTCAATCATCGTACAATCAGGCGCCATTTCGCACAATATGTATTTAAACATCTGCAAATAATAAATAAAGAAGTCACCTTCTGCCTAATTTAAATCCACATTTACGGTCCATGTAGGCTGTACAGTGACAGATCCCAGGTGGGCTAACAAGTAAATTGAATAGAAAAAATACTGCTGCTGTCAGATCCAAAAAAAAACAAAGCTTGATTTATAGAGTATGCTCGTACAATCTACTGGGTCAGGATTAACATTAACACTAGTGGTTTTGTACATATCCGTTGAAAACCTAGTATCAACAGGAGCTAACATGATCAAGCAAAATGCATTTTCTACTGCCATACATCATTGACCATCGTGTAAGCGAAGTAGACTATTTTACGTTTTGTGTAGGCCATTTTCTAGTCAAATTCTAACAGCGGTAAAAAAAATAGCAAAAGTTATATTGAATATTTCAAAAGTTGGACCATTTGACATATCATAAAATATCATAAATGTAACCAGGGAAAAAAAGTACCACACGACCGTATAATGTAACCAATGATGTATAATGTAACCGGAATAGTTTTCCAAAAGGTATATGTTTTGGGGATTATACTCCGGGAAGTTATATTATAACTAGTGTGTGGTTATGTCTTAAAGTGGCGTCCGTTCGCTCTTTTTCGCTTATACGTTCGTGCTTCCATTCGCTCGTTCGTTCGCCCGTCCGTCTGACCCCTGACTCTTCAGTGCGTACTTCCGTCCATAATAGAGCGACGTACTCAGATCAATATTCCCATGTTGCCTTTATTAAGCCAATGCCAGGATAAACCCACTAAACTTTTTTAAGTGTAATAATGTAACGTGGCAAAAACGTTGGCTGAATGTTCATGTTTACTGGGAGGGGCCAATAGTGGAGCTTAGGTTCCCACGGATGTTCAGTAAAAATAAAAATCAGTTTTGCATTGATTGCATGGATGGATGGATGGATATATAGATGGATTGATTGATTGATGGATGGATGGCTGGATGGATGGATGGATTGGATGGATGGATGGATGGATGGATGGATGAATGAATGAATGAATAAATAAATGAATGAATGAATGAATGAATGAATGAATGAATGAATGAATGAATGAATGAATGAATGAATGAATAAATGAATGAATGTATGAATGAATGAATGAATGAATAAATGAATGAATGAATGAATGAATGAATGAATGAATGAATGAATGAATGAATGAACGAATGAATGAATGAATGAATGAATGAATGAATGAATGAATGAATGAATGAATGAATGAATGAATGAATGAATGAATGAATGAATGAATGAATGAATAAATGAATGAATGAATGAATGAATAAATGAATGAATGAATGAATAAATGAATGAATGAATGAATGCATGAATGAATGAATGAATGAATGAATGAATGAATGAATGAATGAATAAATGAATGAATGAATGAATGAATGAATGAATGAATAAATGAATGAATGAATGAATGAATGAATGAATGAATGAATGAATGAATGAATGAATGAATGAATGAATGAACGAATGAATGAATGAATAATCTGTCAGAATGAGAAAGCATGACTAAATACAAAATAAGTGTAAGTGTAATTACATACATTTCTCTCAAGAAGCAATATTTGAATATTCAGGGTGGCGGGCTTCTGCTCGACGTTAAAAATTAATACAATTAGTTGATTTAATTGAACGAATTTTCAGAAATATACCTGAACAGATTCTACATAGTGATCATTAAAGAGATTAATACGTTTATCAAAAAACAATTTACAAAATCACATGCAAGTTGTAAATGCTTTAATTTAATATTACATATTTATGTCTCCATTCAGCTACAAAATGTACTGTGGGGAAAAATGAACACATTATTACCAGTAATAGACGGAGAAATAGTAAATTATTAAAATTCAACCATAAATATTTTGTGGCATAAAAAAATAATGTGTCTTGTTTTCAAGATATCAGCATACTGGTAATGCTCCAGTCCTCAGTGACATTGGAGGCAGTGGTCCGAGAGAAAAGGCTTAAATATTATAATTTTATAATATTGCTCATGTGTTCTAAATATATTTGTTTATAACAAAAGTTTGAATAAAAAAACACGTCTGTCAAGTTATGGTTGTTACCTTTGTTTTGCCCATTTCTCCCATGTCGTCACTATTCTTGAAGACATATCGTAGCTCCCCCACCGTTCAGTAACCATATATCTGTGTACTTTCTGTACACAGCTCTTCTGTTATTTAAGTGAAGAAATTTTATCTCTAAAATTTTATCTTAATATAAGATGACTTATCAGCTATATTAGCAGTTATTTTCGTTCAAAAAATAAATATAGCAGAGATATTGTCATAACTGTCGAACCCAGAAAAAAACATTAGTTTTTATTTGGAGGCTAAAGTGGTGAAATTATCACTTGTTTTATATGTTGATACACTTGCCAAATCGTACTTCCAACTCCCGTTAAAAGGTGACACCACTGCATAAAGTATTACACGCATTTGTGTGGTGAAATCCGCAAATCGACCATCTTATTGTACATTGTCTTTGATATTATTATGATATGTTTCACGCCAATGGTCGATTACTCTACTTTTATATGTTTTGCACCTGTATATTTCTCTCATTACTAATATATATTTACTTTGTATATGATTACAAATGTCTTACATTGCAATGCCATATAAATCGTATAACGATATTGCAAAATCTTTAATATCCATCAAATATTTATCTATCCATCATTATATGTAAAGTCCAGAGGAAAGCCACTAATGATGTAAATATAATTTGCCTAACTCCAAAAATAACCAGAATCAATATAAATATAGAATTGTATTATTGTGTTAGCACATGACAGTTGCTGTTAATTCAAATCCACTGTAAATCCGACCAGGGGGGGGGGGGTATTTTATTAGGTAGAACCACTATATTATATACTAGTAAAGCACATTTTATATTGCTATGTAAAGTGTAAACCCTTAAATGTGGTATGCCAACATATTCTCTCTGAAGATCCATTATATTACTGAATAATGTTTGCATTATCTCTGTATCTGCTGTAGACATGTTAACATGATAGCCCCGGACAAAGAATCAGCATTGTAAGCACGTCATATCAACGAACATATTGACCCTGCATGGCTTGTTGTTGAACCGGCATTGTTGTCAGGCATTGTATTTGCTAACAAGCTTCATAAGTGCGAAACAGTTTTTCAGCATACAACTACATATACATCACGAATAGCTATCTGCCATGATATTGTCCGACAATTTATGTTGATTCGTTGTTAATATTACTAGCAGAGAGGAGACGCAACTGCACGCAGCTGTACGCAACTGTACACAAACGTACGCAACTGTACGCAACTGTACGCAACTGCACACAACTGTACGCAACTGTACACAGCTGTATCCCCAACGCTGAATTCCTGGGGAAGTGGGAGGGGGGGGGGGGGTGGGTGTTATATTGTATTGCCAGCTTTGTATGATACATATCAGCAAGATATTAGAATGGGGAGAAATAATGACTTTAGCAGAAGTTGTGCTTTATTGGCGTATAACAACAAGGTCATCAAGATCATTTCATGATAAAACTCGCCAAAATAGGTAAAATATTCACGTTTTATCCATTTCAACCCTGTTAGTGGTACATATATTATGGTTATAAATTATGTAGTGTTGACAAGTCCTTTGTCAGATTTCATTGTAACACATATTTTCATCACAGGCTGTGCTAACTTTAGGATGAGTTATAACCCCTATTTAAAACACACCACTACACTATTTTTGTCCGAACACTACATTCTAAGCCGGCAATGGAGAGTTATCGACCTAGTACAGATCAATTATCATGGTGGGCATATGGTACTATAAGCGGTCAGGTGAGACGAGCTGTTGGATATGAGGGATCCTCATTATAGTCGAATATGTTTTAAGTCGGTTAAAACCCTCGGAGCTCTACATTCTTAGCTGTGAAAAAGGCCTCCGCCTTCGGCCTCGACCCTTTTCACAGCTGAGAATGTTGAGTTCCTTGGGCTTTATCCTATACCTATTTTTCTTATTACACTTATTCCTCATGCCTCAATTGAACGAGAAAACGTATAATTATGCAGCAGTGTGAAGTATCAGCTGACGGCATAGCTTGGATTAGCATAGCGGAAGATTTATACATAAATGGGTTTGGAGGTAGAAGCGGGCTGGCGGTATAGCTCACTGGGGTTGAAAACGAAACGATTTGAGTGGTGGGAGGTATTTTAAAACACTGTTTCTCAGCCGTACCCTACTGCCATTTTTGGTTAATTTATAGTGAAATACTATGTATTTAGCAGACATGGGACCAAAGAACTCAGTAAGTCGGTACTTCAGTACTTGAATAACGATTGAATACCAATTTAGTACTATCAGGTAGTCAATAATCCTACTTTTTAAATGTAGTCGTACTTGTACTCGAATACTTACAAGTACATGTACTTGTCATCTTAAATTGATTCAAAATCATTTACAGATAAATCATGCATCATAATGTGATTTTACTAAACTAACCATCTTGTATATACATGTACATATAATGACAAATACGTCTGTAATTACTTTTATTATGTCAATTAAGCATCTGGCTGTCTGTGTGTTAGTTCAAGAGGGTTTACATTGCCAGTACAAAATGATTGAAGTACATCACGTAGATGACATACCGTCAGAAAGGCAATTCTAAGGTGCCGCAGATTATACTAATTATTGTTTTAAATGTTCATCCACCTGAGTAAATCAAACATTTGCAAATCGTGATGCTCAAACACACATTTAATTCTCAATAACAGTGATTCAATCACCTAATAAAGCAGATTATAAACGACTATGGTCGTGCTTAGCGCCTTAAAGGTTTGAATAGTGCACCCGGCATCGTCAGACTTCATGACAGTCATAGCTAAATAAAGGTGATGGGTTTGTCTCTTTGTGAGAGTCATAACTAAATGTAGTTGATGGGCGTGTCTTTTGGTGAGAGTCATATATAACTAAATGTAGGTGATATATTTGTCTCTTTGTGAGAGTCATACCTAAAGCAAGTTGATGGGTTTTTCTCTGTCTTCACATATTGCTAGTATCTATTTTGAAATCCTGGATTCTCCAGTGAGCACATGATACACCCTGCTGTAGGGATGTGGATCACAGGCCGTGATGGTCGCGGATCCAGCTGAACGCTTCCCTCTGATTTTGTGATATCTGATGGCGTCATTTCGTAGTTTTGTGGATGGTGTTGCAATCCGGCCACTCTCAGGTGATACATCAGTGTGGCATTTACTCGTTGTGTCGCCACTGGTTTACTGACACCACAGGCTCTGTCATGGAGGCCGGGATAGGACCTGGCTATCATATCATAGGGGTATATCCTATCATGAGGAGCCACATTACTAACGGGTTGGCCTTCTAGACTCAGAGGAGCACAACTGTTTTCTGTGATGGCACTATTTTGAAGTCCTCTTTTTTTAAAGACAGATTCCCTTTGACGACCTATTAGCTTGTGTGTGCCTTTTGTCTGCATTTTATATGTGTGTTTTAACCAAGGTAAATCGTGCTGTTTGTCATTTGTGACAGCATTATTCATATGAATATTATGGTGATAACCAATATTATCCTGAGTCATAACCTGTTTACAATGCTCACCGTATGAATCTGGCTGAGACACTTCACCACTTGGTTCATGTAACATGACAGATCTCAGTGCGGCTGGAGGGAAACTTCTTTTACTTTTATTCTCCGCATCAAACCTTGGTGTTCTTGACATATCCCTCAACAACATACTCCGATGATCATGTAAAAGCTTCAGTGTTTTTGATGGCAGTTCATGAAATGTTAAAGGTGGAATCAAATTATTTGACAATAGTGGAGGTAAGCGTAAAGTAACTTGTGTTTCCAATTTGGAGGTCGTTGGAGAGTTCAAACGTTTCCCATTCGCATGTTGGTTGTAGCTTTGTGACTCTGATGAAAGCGTTTTCTTCTGAATCTGTGTGAATGCATGAGAAGACTTTGTGCCCATGAGATCATCCCCCACAGAACCATGCTTATCTTCCTCCACCATGTCAGCACCCGGCAAGGCCGGCACATCCTCTACAGCAGCATGGATAACCTCCTGTACAGTGTTACTAGGGCTGTCCTGTGTGTATAAGGGCTGACTGGTAGATCTACTGGTGGACAAACTGCGTCCTGTAAGCTTAGCAGAATGTCTGCCATGGAATCCGTGTGTCTGTGATCGTCTGCCATGGTGTCTCCTGTGTATGTCTGACTGTAGGTACAGGTGGAGGTCTGTGGGCGAAGCTATCACATCACGTCTACCTGACACAGCACAGGTCTGAGAGCTGCCTACTGCACCACACTGTTGAGAGCTGGCATCTGGCTTTCTGTAGCGGTATGGTATCTTCTGTGAACATATTTCATCCATAGTGTCTGCTCTGTTCCCCAGTAGGTGGATGGCAGATGTATGCTGCGACTCCATGTTTTATGACATTAGTGATGATAGATATTAAAGTGAAGTTGGTAATTCTTAATGTCTTTATTTGTTAGTTTATCAAGTGGCGATCCACATATCTTCGCAACATTATTACATTTAGGTATGATGGCCCAGGATATTTGACTGATTCACCGCGGTAATGATGAATGTCACTCGTAGGCTTATATGTGAGGTGGCGATCTCCACCACCATCAGTATATTACATTAATTATGTTACACTGCATCAACGTAGCAATCACAAAACATAATTATACCACTTTGCTTCATCTCGGTTTCAGCTTACCTCTCAATATCGAGAGAACTTGCAACAGTTTACTTTCAGACAGAGTTTGACAACTGCTATGTATATAAAGTCCAGGTGATATTGAGTCCATCGCCTTATTTGAAGTGGTCATCTGACCTTCATTATCAATGAGCCCTTCATTAACCTGCCGAGTCAACTCGTCTGTGCCCGAGTTGAGAGATTTAGAAAACTGTTATAAATCCCGGCGATAATGTCCACTCCGGCGAAGTATGTACATGCCTGTCATCAAATCTGAAATATACAACCACTGATTAAAGCAATGACAGCTGCTTAATGTAGCTCACACGTACTATATATGTATTAATATTGTGATATAAAACTGCGTCGTCTCAAACAACACTATAATCAATCGATTCAATCAATACTTCTATAGCGCCTAAATCCTCGGAGATAATGTATTAGTATCACAGTATTTTACTCTTTAAAGATGGTTTACTTTTTGACATTTTTTTTTTAAGCTGGCATTGCTTATACAGCTGTGAATTTGAAATATATATCAATAACAAAATTCTGTATGTTTAAATCATACCTTGTAATGTGTACATTTTAGACATGTGTATTTTTCAAAAACACATCGAACCGGGATATGGGTCTAATCTAGCAGGACGTGTAAAGAGCTTTTACATCAAATCTAAACACAGTATTGTAGATACAGTGACGTGGTATCCAATATATTTCTAGATGATCCTAATTTTAAGAGAACTATACGTCATGTATATAGCTTCTATGGCTGAATGATCCGGATGTAGTTAGCGTCGATTATGTGTGCAATTAACAGGAACTGTATTGTACAAATTTCCTATAATCTTATTAGGATTACCTGGTACTGATTTAAAGGATTGCTCCATAACTGAACAACTAGCTATATGTACATAAGTGTAGTGTTATGCAATAACTGAAAAGAAAATTAACTACACGTAGTTATGTTTAGGATTAATCTATACATGTACGTGGGTGAGCTGGCTAAGCCTCGGTGTGCCATTCACCACCATTTAACCGTTAAAGCGCTGACATATTTGTATATAAACCAAGAAAGCAATTTTTTTTTTTGAAATCATTATAAATGCAATTCACAAAATCAAGTGGATAAAAAATTGATTCAACGACCCATGCTTGGCTCACATTATCTACGATAGTTAGCCGGCGTACTTGTGTAAAAGTATTGTAATTTATCGAGGAGTAATATTGTCTTGACTAAAATACAATGTGGTATGTTAGCCAGCCACCTTTTTATCTAAATGATGCCGCGTAAAAATATGTAAAATAATTCTAGCATTTGAATACTTATAATCATATTAGGATTAGGAGGTACTGATTAAAATTTAGCTATTTAGTTCAATTTAGGTAGTCACATGATATGTAACTTTTTTATATGTCAGTAATATTCCTTTGTCGAAATACGACATACATTAGATACTGTATGTGTATGGGTTACCAAGCGTGGTCCTTAAAAATACAGGGAAGCATATTGTTTTGTCAGTAACATTTTGAGAAACGCCGTTTTTAAAAGACCGACCTGTCTGGCAATAATAACAAGACCAATAAATTATATTATCACTGATTATAGCCTCACCCAAAAAATACACTTATATTATGATGTTGTGCATCATATATACACTGTATGTAAGCTTGGCTTCAATATTTAAACACATATATCAAATCAGTCCATATAAATGATATATAGGTGCTGCATGTACAGATAAGATAAGTGAGGAGCACTTACTTGTTAGGGCCAGTCTGTCCTTGTTTTACAGGTGTGGTGTATTCTGATGTGGAGTCGTGTGGACTTAGAGCTATTATGTTAGAATCAATCAAAGCTCTCAGACCTGTCACTCTATCCACCATAAAGGTTATTGTGCTGTGACGCCTAACAGATCTATCAACTGTATCCTCTCTGTTCTCCAGGCGAAAAGATCGAACCCACAGAGGCAAACAGCAGTAACTGCTCACTTTTCAAGTGAGCAGTTACTGCTGTTTGCCTTTGAACGGCGGTATTGACCCAGTGTGACTCAATGGGCCAGCGCTATCTGACTATCTAGTGTTTAACTGGACGTCCCCGGGCAATTCACTATTAAGACGACGGGTGCTTTTACGTCTGCATCGAAATAACGAAGTATATTTAACCCTTAAAGCGCTAAGCACGACTATAGTCGTTTTTATCCGCTTTAGTAGCAGGTAAAATTAGTTATTGGGAGAGAAATGACTGCTTAGAAATCAAGCTTTACAAATGTTTAGTCTCAAATTAAACAAATATAAGTCATTTTCACCAACTTGAAGTTGTGGATCGCGGTGCCGAGGCACAAGTTCAAGTGGGTGAACATTTATATTTTTAATGTGGCGAATTAACCCTTGATAATAATATTTATTTGAAGGTGGAATTTCTAACGCAAATTTCAATTTCAAATGTTGAAAAATACTCATATTTATGAAATATAATGAAGTACCGATAATAATTTTAATGACGACATTGCTGATCTGATAATCCTCGTTCTACAAACCATAGATTGTACAAAAACCTAAAAATGTATACACATTCTCCCAAACTCACAATTTTTTCTGTAGCATTTATAATCTACGACAAATTAGTTGATTTATTTTAGAGGCATTTCAATTGTTTTGATTATTGGTCGGCGTATTAGTACGGACCTATAAAAACAGAACACACTAATGTACGTCATATTGCTAATTACTCTTTTTTATATCCAATTTAAATCAACCTATGTTTCAAAAGTAGTCTGTAGTGATTGTTGTTCATGTTGTTTAATGTTTTTTTGTGGTAAACACCGTTTAACATGATACTATTTTAAAGGGCTGGTGGAAATTCAAACGTGTCGGTCTGTCTTCTTTAGTCTGTTTTATTACCAGGTTAAATTACATTTATCGGGAATGAAATAAATGTTTAAGCATCAAGATTTGTAAGTGTTTGGTCTCAAATTAAATAAATATGAGTGATTTTCACCCAGTTCAAGAGAGTGAATTTTTTAATGTAGCCTTTTAATTGACATGGGCCATCATTTGGCCTCTGGTGATCCCTGCAGCCATCTTGATTCAGAACCCGATGTTGACCAGGTGCTGGCCCAGCGCTGACAACATCACGCTGGGTGAGAACTAATATGTACATAACCTCTGCACTCCACAAAGGCTCTCACTCATAATCCCCTTAACCCTTCTCCTCATACGACCCTATATATACACGGGTTGAAACCAAAATCAAATATACTGACATATATTTCAGCTGGAGAAGTGTTCCGCATAAACTAAGTAGTCGGGGGTCCCCACTCAGTCGTTAGGATTCGGCATTGTTTTTTTTGTTTTTTTTTCATTTAGTTTTTCAGTTTTTAAGCTTTTGTGTATACATAATCTTATAAAGGTAGCATTACTTGCAGGTGACATGATCAATACGATTATCAAAAAAATTGTATTAAGTGTTATTATTTTTTTTTCAAATATGTATTTTTACACTCGGATACCGAAAAACAGGCGACCAGCACCCATTATATGTAATAGACCAAGAGCCCGGACACTTTTAATTACACGTCTGAGGCCGAAAGATTTGAAAGTGGTTCCTGAAACAAAATTTTATGCGATTTCAAAAACCAATTTCTTAATTGCCGCAAATAGGGCGATTCGGGTGGAAAGCTTGTTTTTGGCACCTACCGTCTACTATTTTTAGCGAAAATCGAAAAAATATTTTGATGGACATACCTGGGCATGTGAGGTATCAAAATAAATGTTTTTACACACTGAACAATTTAGTAAACACAAAATGCATTTACTAAAAAAACCAAGGTCACATGGCAAGATTTTAAGCTCCAGAGTTGACAAAACGGGATTTTTCATAGTATTTACTCTAATGCTCAATAATATAACAACCTTACTGTAGCTGCTCCTACCTAGATCATTTTATATTTATACCAAGGCATAAAATATATCAAAAGTGATGATGCAATGCACATTGGTATTATACTTCATACTACTGTGAGATAGAATGAGAAAAATATATCAATTAGATAATTACTAACGTCTGTATTAACCCTTTCATTGCTGATTTTATTTTTTGGAATGTTTATTAACAGTTCGATGTTAAAAAATAGCATGTCCAATAATTTATCAGATTCACAATATTTTCATAATTACATTACTAGTTGTGTTTTGTACTAGAAGGGCGAATTTTGATGTAATTATTGTATTATCAACATATCAATCAAAAAACAAAATATTAGGTTTTAATATAATCGTATAGCAATACCCTGATCTCTAACAATTAGTGTTATCCATGAAGTTATTTTCATGCGCTTTACCAACACCACAGATCGACTACACCAAACTAATACTACCAAAATAATACTCTTTTCCCGTAAGGTCTACTTATTGTCACTGTCTGGTCCTGATTCATCAGAAGAGGAGCAGTTATTTTGATCACCAGGCATCATGTGCAAACTTTCATCAATGATGACGTCAGGGATCTGTTCGCACGTTCGCACGTTTTATCTTCTATAGGAGCACAGACTGACAAGATGATAGATTGCTGGAGTCTGTTACTTTCCTGTGGCTGGGAGTGACATCGTCGTGCATACTGTTGTTGGAAGAACACGTGTCTTGCTGTATTTACGTAAGTTACCTGATCTGCTATATATACGGCCTGCAAAACTTTGTAACACAAGTCTGTTGTCAGCTTCTTCGTCACTACAGCAAAGGCTGGGAATGTCCTCCACTAACACAACATCATCTGCTACAGATAAGCCTTCCTGTTGAGCCCTACAAACAGTGTATGACCTTTGATCGTCCGGCTGTATTCGTCTTTTTTCCATTCTATGTCAAGAAATTTCAGCAGTGCTGTCTTGAAGCAACTAGATTTCGGTGCAACATTAAAGTCTTTGGGCGTACCGGGGCCAGATAAAACGTACTTTCTATCAAGTTCACAAGATCTCTCAGCATCTTTGATTGAGGGACTTGTATATAGATCACATACAAAATATATTCGTTTTGTGGATGCAGTGAGATTAGTGAGAATTAATTTGGCTATTTCTCCAAAGGTTGCAGGCAAATTCACCAGAGATTGAATAAAAATCATGGCATCAATGGTACATGCATCTATTTCTTTTGGTGAACTACTTTCCACCCGCTCTTCCAACTTGTGCATCAACTTTGCTTTGTCTGTTTTATTCATGGACCCATCAACATGGCCCAGGCATAAAAGTATCGGTGGAAAGGGATATCTGAATACTATATCGAAATCCACTCCTTTGTTCACAGACAGATCAGGTAACCTTCTAAATAGATTTTGAGTTTCTTGCAACTCTTGAATTTTCTTGTCTTTTCCAGCAAGAGTCACTTTCACAGTATCTGATGAAAAGTTTCATCTTTGTCGACGTTTGGTCGCTTTATCAAATTTTGCTGGGTCAACAAAACATTCTTCCTTGAATTGTTCATATTTTTTTCCGCCTGTTTGCATGATATTTAGCAGTTATGTCTTCACAGTTTGTGAAGCTGATTTTCCAGTTGACAAACACTAAATATTTCTATTTTGATATGTCTCGTCGAATGGATTGAGAGTGTTTTTGATATCACTGACAAGTTTTTTGGTGTCACTGTTGTCTTACATTATTCTTGTGTTGTATCTTCGTGGGGTTTTTTTCAGACAAGCTAACCCAAACAAGCAACATTATGATTGCACTTCTTGCACTATGAGTGATCACCCACCTTCGTCTTGCATTTATGTTCTTTGCAAAGGCTGATATACTTGTCATTCTAGATGCAGCGTAGGCATCAACTGTTTGTTCTAGAGTGAGGTGTCCTTGTGAATGATTTGTTGGTACGCCTGACGGATAATGCTCCAGATAGAAGCATTTCTTGCATGCCGGGGTGAGATTGTTCGATATTTAAAAAAAATAGATGATATCTCACCAGCATAATTAAGATGGATGGTGCAAGAAACAGGCAGCACAAATCTTGAAGACAGTATGCGAATAGATCAAGATCATTTGTACGTGTTGCTCAACTGAACATCTGATGTTACTGAAGTAATTCAATGTAAGTGATCCAGTATTTGACAGTTGTTCCTAGAAATTGCGATGTTTCTAGAAATTCACTGTATTTTTGTAACATTTCAGTGTAAACTTCTGACAATTCGATTTCGTCAAGAGCAGCAGGGGGTGGTTCATTGTACAAAGTTTTCAATTGTTTAATGAAATGTGGAGGTGGTGGACCATATTCGGACATGAACGTTTAAAATGCAACATTTGCAAAGCAGTGACAAGCCCATGAATCCGCTTGTACTTATGCTAATGCCTGCCAGATAAAAAAAACATTCAGAGAACAACTTGCTAATACCTGCGGTCCACCAGAATCTGTCAGAAATGTTGTTTCAATAGCTGCAAAATAGGTCATTTGCACATGGAAGGCCCCAAAACATACAAATATATTGTCATACACTGGGGATTCTTCTGCCTGAATTTAAATTGCAAGTTTTGTCACAGCAAGGTCATAGTGTACTACGGCATATGTCTCCCGCATTCTGCGGCAACCTTTTGGGGTGTTTTCATTGTCTATGCTACCACATCAAGCCGTGTAGGGGGAAGGCTGTTGTTATCCATGTACCCTATAGTCTGTCGATGTAAATTGTCTACTGTCGAATTCAACCCAATCCACGTGGGGATGTTATTTTTGAACATGTGTGCAAATACTCTTATTTTTGTTTTTATTCTGTTGTGTTTAAGTCAAATTTCTTCTTTCTGAAAAAATCGTTTTCGGTTGTTAGTTGTTTTATACAGTTTATTGATGGGACTTGTGTTTTAGCCGACAGTCGAATCACCCACCACATAATTCTGGTAGCAGATGCCAACAGTATCAGTAAGTGTGCCTGCACCGTAGAGTGTTTCGTCACAATAATGTCCCAAGCGACGCCTGTTGCTTGTCCTGGCTTTGTTAATATCCCCTGTGGTGTAGCGCAATCCGTCTCTGTAGTTGATGTAACTATCTCTGTTTCTAATTGGGCTATCAATTTGTTTGCAAAACCACTCTTTTCGATTACAAACAAGGCCATTGACATGCAAATGAACCTGTTTGACAGACCACCTCGATCAACCAGACCAACTGCACAAAATTGGTGTAGATAGCATATTTTGCTCATTTTTAGCATAAAAATCTCAGCTATGCAACAACAACATGTATAATTTATGTTTTTTCTCTTCTTAAGTTATTCTATATGTAAAGATCTTCTATATGTAAAGATCGCCCTATTTGCAGCAATTAAGAAATGGGTTTTTGAAATCAGCATAAAATTTTGGATCAGGAACATCCACCTTCAAACCTTTTGGCCTCAGACATGTAATTAAAAGTGTCTGGGCTCTTGGTCTATGAGGTATCTATAAAAATGTAGCATGTTAAAAGATCTGTATACGTCCATATACTCATGTATTAGACATACCAACTATTATAATAAGTATAGATATCTACTTCAGTTAGTACAGGCACATATTTGGCATCTGCAAGCACATAGGTTGCTGCAAATAAATTTTGTGGGAGGGCAGTATATTGTGGGAGGGCAGTGTCATCTGATTCATCTATTCAAAATAGCACAGATAATCTCCTATCTTTTAACCCCAATACATATAAGGTAGGGATTAGAACACCCCAAAATTAGCAAAGATTGTCAATTTTAATTTGTAATTGGTAAACATCGGCGCTACAATGACAATTATCTCATGTCGTCTATTAAAGGAGACATTGAGATATAAAGTTAAAACGTAGACCGGCGATTAAAGGGTAACACTTGTTCTGCTGCGTTGTCACATTTTAATTTTAATTCATTTGAAGAGCGAGTTGTTAATGTAATTCTAAGCTTCGAAATAGTTATTGTTGTGACAAAATAATATAAATTATGACAAAAAAAGAAATTAAATTATTCAAATAAAACAGCATTTACGACATACTATTTTATCAATATCAGTAACATGTTATATTGGTTTGAATCTGTATGTACATGTACGTATACGGCGCAGCGGGTTAATTTTAACCAGCTGTATACATCCTATATCTAGCCCCAGAGGAGGTTGGAAGCGTGACCACATTTTCAGGTCATATTATCGACAGGTGAGTTGCGGAATCATTCCCAAACAACGTCAGCAGACGAGAAACATCTCCTGTCATATTTTGTCTGAGACTTCACTATACTCATCACTAGATTGTTTTATATATAAAATAATTACGGACTAGTCTCTAATACAAATTCGGTGGCATAAACCACACAAGATAATTCTAGCTAACATCTAATAAAAGTAGTTTTGATCGTTTTTCCTTTAATATCGCTCACCTGATTCCCTTATTATGATCAACCGACCCGATCATAAAATGTACCCCATACTTTGGGCATGAGTAGTGGCGGACTAATTCTCCTCACATGTCGCTCATATCGCACCGGCAAATATCGATGCAAAATATATCGACGTGATTATTGTAGTTGTATTTTACCTAAATTCATGTCCAATATGCCCCATATCAACTTATGAATCACATATGAATCACATAAATGTATAAATATATTTAATATAGGCATGATGATGCTAGATTGGCCATAGCTCATCAGATTGAGTCCAGGGTAGTAATTTTGAAAGGCCCGGGCAGCCCCATTCAGGGCTAGCTATCCCAAACAAACAAAGAAACAAACACAAAACATCGCTAAATATTATCGTCAAGACGGCAGTTAGCTATACACTGCTGCCGGGATTCTGGATCTATATGGATCGCCCTATACAGAGGTACCACCTAGCGGTGAGTCCGCTACCATGTTACTCTGTGACCTGTACACCCTACCCCTTTTCTGGTACACTCAATTTTACTCTTTTCTCTCTATCATTCATGGTGGTCAGAGACCATGGCATTGTTTGTTGAGTTTGCAACTTTCCTTTATATAAGTTAATAGTTAACGTGACCTATTTCTCTTTTATACCTGATTTTTCTGTAATGTATTTACCATGTCTAGTGAAAGTCTAAGAACACTAGCTTTGGTAACTTTTTAATAATAAGCGTTTTTATCTAAAATTTTGGCCAGTTGATCAAAATCTGAATCAATTTTATATTTCTTACACTTTTGTGAAAGTCACTTTAACTACAAGTTTCACATGGACCGAAAGCATGTGTCGTACTGATGACGACGATATAAGTTTTATTTTTCAAAGTTAAACACTTAGTTATTTATCATTTCTTTTCTATGTTAAACTATCAGTAAAACTAGCACAACTTGTCGTCTGCTAAAGTTTCCGGCATAGTAGAATTCTGGGTAGGGAGTGTGTGATTGGATACATTTGGAACCCATGTTCCCGACATAAAGGTCATGTTTCACTCTTCCCGCCCAGTCAGTCCCTACCTCACTTGTCATCACAGGACGTCGAGAACGGCTGCACTCCGTGTCATCTTAGACATGTAAATCTTATGGATACTTGTATAATAAAGCATCATGGACAGTCTCAGTTACATCATCATCTTTTTTTGTTTTATATTTATCATACAAATCCCCGTGTGATAATATAGCCAACTTCGCGTTTTCGAAAGAACATGTTTTAAAGAGGAAGATAGGGTTTTTTTGGTGCCAAAATGACCATAACCATTCCGTCCTTCACCTTAGAGCATTCCGAAAATACTCGAATGTATAGAACAAGTGCGATTTTCGGCAGATGTTCAACAGGAATTTGTGCAACTGTGGCGAACATATAGTATGATCGCACACTGAAAAATCTACCAAATTATAATTAGCACTTAAATGGAATATCATTCTATTATATTATTGTCACATTAAAGTATAATAACTTTAATTTAATGCTACGTAGCTTGTAGAAAGAGGGATTCAATCATGCGGGAAAGCACGTGTGTTTGCTCACTTTTGACTTTGTCACGTGATTTCCGCTTCCGACCTCCTCTGCTTATCTATGATGGCGCCGATCGCGATGCTGCCTTACTGCTCAAATCATATGGAACAATTGTTAGACCTTTATTATGATCATTCGATCATTCAATCCCGAGTATTAAATTGGTATCTATTCAATCAATCAATCAATCAATCAATCAATCAATCAATCAATCAATCAATCAATCAATCAATCAATCAATCAATCAATCAATCAATCAATTAATCAATCAATCAATCAATCAATCAATCAATCAATCGATCGATCGATCGATCGATCGATCGATCGATCGATCGATCTATCAATCAATCAATCAATCAATCAATCAATCAATCAATCAATCAATCAATCAATCAATCAATCAATCTATCAATCAATCAATTAATCAATCAATCAATCAATCAATCAATAAATCGATCGACCGATCAATCAATCAATCAATCAATCAATCAATCAATCAATCAATCAATCAATCAATCAATCAATCAATCAATCAATCAATCAATCAATCAATCAATCAATCAATCAAATAATCAAATAATCAATCAATCAATCAATCAATCAATCAATCAATCGATCAATCAATCAATCAATCAATCAATCAATCAATCAATCAATCAATCAATCAATCAATCAATCAATCAATCAATCAATCAATCAATCAATCAATCAATCAATCAATCAATCAATCAATCAATCAATCAATCAATCAATCAATCAATCAATCAATCAATCATTCAATCAATCAATCAATCAATCAATCAAATAATCAACCGATTAATCAATTATTAAATCAATCAATCAGTTAATCAATCAATCAATCAATCAATCAATCAACCAATCAACCAATTAATCAGTGGGTGAGTCAGTCAGTCAGTAAATTAATTAGGCAATCAATCAATCAATCAATTCATGAATCAATCAATCAGTTTCCATAATGGATTTGTTATTATTGTCCAGTTTTAATAAATAAAAAAATGTACCTTGCGCAAAAAAGTGCCATAATAAATGTTGGCACCTCCATCTTTTGTATTCCAGCGCATTCATACATCGCGACAGAATTCTAAAGATAGCTACAATACAAGTATATCGTTGTATAAGGATGGCACACTAGCCCTGCATTGATATCACACAGTCATTGTGGTGCTGTTAATGTAGTTTTGAACATTCAATGAGATCCTGGATAAGTGTGGACCCCACTTTGAGACTGACACACAAATATATTAGAGCTCCGTGAGTATAATAGCGCAGTGTATATAATAGGCAGTCTATACCATACAATATCATATTGATGACGGACACATGTGCCATATAGTTTACGATATGCCCTTCAACCCTTTATCTGCTAGAGACGCATATATAGGGAACTATAACGTCTAACCATAGAGACAGTACTATCTCCATGGTCTAACTAAAAAAAAATGTAGTGTATGAAAGAAAACAACTTCAACATGTACAGGCCCTACACCATGCATCACATATGAAAATATGACAGGTCATAATTGCATTGCTAGTCTTTTATTTTTAATATTATCAGACTTAAATTATCAAATATTGGACGCGAATAATATGTTTCTCATCGAGAATGACATATATGTATGAATAAGAAATAACCTTACTTCTAAAAAGTACACTAATCTTATTATATTTCACAATTTCCGCGTCTGCATATTCATGACATTTATTTGTGTTTTGCAAACAAATATTAATTAGCTTAATAGCACCGCCTGCACTTAAGAGTTATATAGTATTGGCTTTTATGCTTACATGACATGATACTCCTACTATTTTTTGTTTATGTTATGGACTGCATCATGAGCTTCTGCTACCTGATTACCTAAGTCGGCAGCATGTTTCACTCCTGGCGCAGTACCGCTCGCTCACTCGCAGACCCTGCTCAGATTGCTAGCTTCCCGCCAATAATGGCCACTGTATGCTGCTTTTGCGCCTCGACTTCAGCCTTCTGTTAACTCTCTCAGCATCTGACAATGTTAACCATACTTATCTGTGGTTGGTCAATTCCTACCATTTCCGCCTGGTGGCTGTTATTTGCAAACCCTAGCAATATATCAGTGCCTAAGCCTGCCCCTCCCCGCTCCCACAGGCGTGCATGGTGATTCAGTGGAGCAGTCTGCCTGATAAGCTGGCTTACGCTGACATACTCCTCTATATTCATGATTATCCAATTGACCATGTTAACAATGTAATCCCGCCATGTTTGGTTTTAGCAGACAGGCATGGGTGCTACATTCCTAATTGCTGATCTTTGATTAAACAATTACAAGTGTTTGTTAATCATGCTCGCTGCTGAGATAAAATAGGTTGTATAGACCTAACGCTTGTTGTTCGCTGCTGTGACTGAAAGGTAGCTTGCTCGGCTTCAGGCTGTCAGGTCTCAAATTTTGAATCATGTGTCTGGGGGCGATGTCATCCGATTCATTTCATCGTCCTCGTCCTAATTTATCAAATGTTAACAACAGGAATTATTCTCGGAATTATCGGAAAATAACCAAAGTTGTGTCTAATAAATCTAATAAGAGAGACATATCTATGGAACCATATATGGAAACACTATGCCTATTCAAATTATGAAATTATATAATATAATGTTTTATCATCTTTATTTAATATATCTGAAAAAGTTGCTTGTTCATAGCTATGTACATATGCATAGAGTTGTGAATAAACAACTTTTCAAATATTATTGTGAAAGTAATAAATAGCTCTATGGAATTCAAGATTCGGAAATGGCACGAAATACGACTGTGGTTCCCAAGGATCTACTTTAGGTCCCCTTCTTTTTCACTATATATGTATTATTTTGTAAATACAATTACTACACTTTTTTATCTTTATGGCTGATAATACTACAAACATCAGTCAAATTGACTTGAACTCAATAAACATGATAAACAATTACTATTTTAACATATTAATGGTGTAGCTTGAACTCAAAAAACTTTTTTGCTGTTGATATACAGTCATAGGTAACATTTGATGCAACAAATATTTTTGATATGTTTTTATTTGGGCTTAAAGTCAATAATAAACTAAATGTGCTAATTTATTAATAACTTTGTAAATACAATTACTACACTTTCTAGTTTTAGCCATTTTCTTGGTGATACTACAATCATCAGTAGCTATGTAAAGGAGACACAAAAAAATCATTTGAGAAAAAAAAGAGAAATTATTGTTTTGGATTAAAGTTAATAAGGTTGATAGAGAGGGTCGAGGCGCCATTTTTGCCTTGGTACAGAATTTACAGAGAAATATCATGTTTCTCCCCACAACGTTTGAACCTTATTGCGATGCTGTGTCCTTGGGCAAGACATATTATCCTCACATGCTTCACTTGACTTATTTGTAAATGAGTAGATATGGTGATTTGTACGATCAGTTCAACGGACCGAAATGGTTGCAGTAGGCCTACTATGGTTTCCGTGGAATTGAAATGGCAGACGAATGAACAGAACATATATAGTCTGATACAAATTTCAGACTATAAACCTGCACCTTCAAGCTATCACTAAACCTTTAAAAATTCAAATGTATGTTTATCCGTCAGAGTAAAAACATTAATAATTATCCAGCAATAACTATACATAGTTTGAAATTCAAAAACTAAAATACCACGTTCTATGGGAACATAATGATATGATATTAAGACATGTGCTTACATGTCGGACTGGTGTTTTAGTTCTGCTATACCAGTACTTACCTAAAGGTAGGGGAGGTTTAGGAGAGTTTCACCATGGGGAGAGCTGAGCCACCCCGATATTTTAACGTATTAAAAACATCTGATTATTTGTATTTTCTCTCAATTATTACAATTTATTTTCACATTTTCCAACTAAATGCCGACAACAAAATCTACATCTACTGATATGTGCTATATAATAAGATTATGTGTGCACAATATGCGTTGAAATGCTGTGAGTGTAATATTTATCAAGAACGTTGCGACAATATTGAATTTGGACTTAAATATGTTAAAACTACACCCCAAATATCTGTGAGACGTTGCATTGTTATTTAAACAAACGATATAAACAATAATTTAAAGAACGTTAAGCTATTTTCGACTGTCAGTTTTTGGCTGATATCCAATAGTATTAGCGTGTTTTAAGATACTGATACTCTCCACCTTTATATCCTTCATGCACAGTTGAAGAATTGTAAAAAATGTACATTTCAATTTTGTCTGTAAATCAGTCCGTTTTCTTTATTTTCTATTTCTTCTTTATATTCTATACAATCAACAATAACAACATCATATTTTCAAGCAATAAAGAAATACAACAACTAGGCCAACATAAGGTACAAATTACTATGTTTAAATAATAAATTATTTATACCTAGCATTTTATATTTTCACATTTCTCTAGGCATATAAGTTTGCTTTAATCAGTGCAGTTTCTCTAGTCCGGCATCTACCGCTGTAGCTCTGAGTTATTTAATGTATGTTTTAAGTCACTTGAACCTGTGTCTCGCTACCGCGATCCACACTTTCAAGTAACTTAAAATTTGCTTGTAAAGTTGGGTCACAATGCATATTTATTTCAAAGATGTGTCACTTTTTTAAACCGGTTACACCGATACTAATTAAACCACAGAAATCAGACTGCGGTGGACATCAGTGCGTCAAGTCTACTTGTACATCCCCGTCACGTATCTCACAGCTCACTTAATCCATCTGCATCAGTGCTAATTAGATAAGTGTGGTGGCTTGAGGTCCGCATTTCATCACCTCTACCAGGATTTGAGAGAGAGAGAGTCTGCATCTCTACACCTTTTAAGAAAAGGAGGAATAAGTATTAATTCCCATCACAAACCTAACAGATAATTTGACACATATAGTGTCAGCGCCGGATTTAGGTATGTGAGGGCTGTCAAAAGACTTGTTGGGCCCCAATAGTTAGGGGTCTGGGGACCGCCCCCAGAAGCTAACGGATTTTAGATTGCTAGATATGAATTCTGAGCAATTAAAAGGGTCTATTTGCTTTCTATCAGAATTAGGTTTTGTGTAGACCCTATTATTTATTGAAACGTAACATGCACTGATGCAGAGTTTGAGATGACAGTCAATGTAACTATGCACACCTACCCTTTAGTTTTTTTAAATCATTGATTATCCCATAACACTTTTAACAAGAAAAACTTGTTTTATTGCTGCATTGTCCCTGATACCATCTTTAATAAACATCCAAATGTACTAGGATTGGTGTGATACATACTGGCATAGGCAGCACTAGGCTACAAGTTTTGCAGGCCTCACACCAGCACCAGTTATTCACTAATCTGGGCAGAATAGGGAATAATAGGGCATCCTGCTATTTAGAGGCAGTACTAACTTGACTTGCATGTAAATTATCACAATTGGTCAGTAAAGCACTGGGGACCCAAACAGTTTTTCAACGATCGGGACAGAAAGGAATTAGGTCCCATGCGGCCATGCCAGCTAGATGCAGGGAAACTTTCATGAAAAATATCAGCATGGAACAGTACAGAACAGGGGACCCAGCCAGTTAGTCATTGATCAGTATAGAATAGAAATTACCCCCCCCCCCTTTCATATGCTGCTTATGTCAAAGGCATCAGGAAAACTTGAAATTCAGCAAAATTATCATTATATCACAAGGGCCTCCAACCAGTTGCTGTTTCACTATGATACAGAATAGGGCTCCAAAAAACTACCAATGATACATAGTCCTATAAGGCTATATGTGAGAGAATGAGCATGGCGCATGGTACGTGCGCGCGAAAAAAATGTTTCAGTGTGCCCCACAAATGTGGTGGGCCCTAGGCCAATGGCCTATATGGCCTACTGGTAAATCCGGCGATGTATAGTGTGACCAGTTAATTTAATATTCAGGGCTAAAGTGCAAGAGCACCAGTGTAAAAACAAATTAGGAACCTGGAATTAAATTTCAGATTTTTTTTCAGGAATGATACCTAGGCATCTCCCCAGACGAATGCCGGAAAGTCCCCAAAAATCCCCCTTGTAGCTTTTTTCTTTAATTCAAGATGGCCGCCACCACATAACGCCATTTTACGAGAAAAAACGGGAGTATACCCTAATTCATCACTTTTGCAGTTAAGCAAATATCTGGCACAAAAAGTTAATCAAGATGATCAGAAATGATATCAGTCAAAAATGACCGCCATATTGTTCTGAGTATGCTAAGCGATATCTTAAAAACGCAAAGATGCTGTTAATATCTCCTTGTTGAACCCAAAATGATTTTTTGCCAAAACCCATGGAATCTTGCACTTATTTAAATAATCAATATTTTATTATAATAATTTTTTCAACATAAGTCACACATAGTAGTTCATTTTATGTACCACCATGTAACGCTCTTTTTTGGGAAAAACAGAGTTATACCCCAATTTCCCACTTTTGCGGTTGAAAAATTCATTTTTATGCTTTTACACATGTTTTAAGGCACAAAGAGTTCATCAACATGATCAGAAATGATATCAGTCCTTTTCTCATGACCACAAATCCTAGATGGCGACCATGATGCGACACAAAAAATAGCCGCCATATTGTTCTGAGTATGCTAAGCGATTTCTTAAACAAAAAACGAAAATGATTTTTTTTTGGCAAAACCCATGAAATCTAGCATTTATTTAGCTAACCAATAATTTATTATATCGAATTTATCAACACAAATCCCACATAGTAGTTCATTCTATGTACCACCATGTAACGCATTTTTTTCAAAGAAAAACCAGGGGTATATCCCGATTTCTCACTTTTGCAGCTGAAAAAATGATTTTGGTGCTTTCACACATGTTTTAAGGCACAACGAGTTCATCAACATGATCAGAAATGATATCAGTCTTTTTTTTATCACCACAAATCCAAGATGGCGACCATGATGTCAAGCGTTTCCACCCAGAAAATTACTACCATTGCCATAATCAGCATGTTGTTGAAACTAAAAATGTTTTTTTTAGAGTCATGGAATCTAGAATATATTTCTATCATCGAAATTGGTAATGTAATGTGCTTATCAACACAAAATCCTAGTTCGTCCATCTATATGGCTATAGTCTACTAGCCAGGAAGTGAACGCAGAAATGGTGATTCCTGTAAGGTTTTATGGTTCAAATGGAATGTATAGGTCATGAGGATCCAGAAACTGCCGGATGCTAATTCGCCAATGTCCAGCATTTTTTTTTAATTAGCCTAATTAGCATATTAATCAGGTCATTAACTAAACTGCCAATATCTTCCTTAATAATCTACATGGAGACTTCATTTTGATGTTTAGACCCATGTTTTCCAGCCCAAGGGATCCATTTAAAATGGTTAGGCATCTGTAGAATAGTTATAGAAGCATAAAATTGACCTAATTAGCATATTAATTAGGTCAAACCGCTAATTCACCAATATTTTCCTCAAAAATACACATAGACTTTATTCGGTGTCTACACCCATGTTTGTTTAGTCTACAAAACCCATATGCCACATTTTGAGGTATTTAGCAGAGTTATAAAACCATAACATTTATCTAATTAACATATTTATTAGCCTATTAATTAGGTCAATCATTAAACCGCCAATATCTTCCTTAATAATCCACCCAGAAACTTTATTTTGGTGTCTAGACCCATGTTTTCCAACCCTAGGAACCCATTTAAAAAGGCTAGACATCTCCTAAACAGTTATGGAATTGACCACATTAGCATATTAATTAGGTCGAACCGCTAAATCCCCAATATTTTTCTCATTTATCCACATGGAGATGTCATTTTGGTGTCTACATCCATGTTGTCGATACAAATGAATGAATATAATATGATTTTAGATTTTAGAACAGCTATAGATACATACAAGTTGTATAATTAGCATATTAATTAGGTCACCTAGGTTTTCGTATTCAAGGAATCCAAACAATATACAGCCTCCCAGCTGCTCTACCATATTGTGTGGCCATCATCTGGCACAGTCAGTGATGAGGCAAATGGAAGAAATCTCGTCTTGTCAGAAACAATAGAGTAGAGAAGTATGTCATTTTGACAGATATGACGGTGCTAGGGCAAAGCAACTGTAATGTATGGGGTTTTATGCCACTTTTGTGCACATACATAGGCTAAAATGGGACAGATGAACCTTCTCAGGATGGTTAGATGAGTGAAATGACACTGCTCTCCAGACAAAGGATTCAAAATACGAGCCCTGACGGTCTGAGGTCTAGCGCGTTACCACTCCGTCAAGGAGTTTCCCCACAATATTGAATCATTACGAGTAAGCTGGTGCAAAGGACCATGAAAGACATGCAGAGGATAGCTGGAGATCGATCCACCAAGTAGGCCTATATATCAGCTGATTTTAACCTCAACTCTTCCCAGATGCCATTATGAAAAACAAGCAAATAACATTGACCTTGTGAGAATGTATTCGTACGGAAAATCATCCGAGTAAGCTCGCACAACTTCTTTGCACTCATGCATTTGGAAATAACATTGATCTTGTGAGCCGAGCTGACATTATTGTGAAGCACAATGAAGCAGACATAAATCAGTTACATCAAGGAGGTTCCTTGGTTACATGCTGCACGCGGTGTCAAGCTGTGTTCAAACTGTACGCATCCTGAGTGATAATACGGACGTTATCCTTCTTCTAGTTTATTGGTGCAAATAAAGCCAATGCCTGGAGGCCCTTTCAGGAGCGGGGCGGTCCCCCTCCTAAAACTGACCACTCCCCCCCCCCCAAAAAAAAAACTGCTCCTGCCGCTAGCAAAGCAACTCCTCCCTCCCAATCACTCTCAATTCTCCAAGAAACCTTGCCCATTCAGATGTAGAAGTGAGATGGTACAGACATCAATGATACCGTCTCCAGGCTCGATATAGTACCTACAGAGGAATCTTGGGGATGCATGCACTTTCAGGGTGCGTTACCGTGTCATAATTAAATGGGAAGGGCAGAGTATCTGCACTGAAAGTTCAAAACCAGAACAACGTCACTGGACTGGACTCGGTACTCGGAGAGATGGATGCTTGTGAAGATCTGATTGCAACTGCTACTATCTTCTACTTAGCAGTTTACACCCAGAAGAAGAGCAATTCAATTACTGATGCAATATATGACATTTTTCGGAAGTGAAATAATCCACATCCTCCCAAATCTCTTCCGCCAACAGGGAGCAACATGGCTTTACATATCCAGAGAGCCCATCGCCAAATGTTGCTTTGGAAGGCTGCGGACAAATCATTCTCATTCATCAGATCCACTATCCTTCCACTAGCGTGAGTTAGTGGTTCTGATTGATTACACTGTAGAGTATGCTCTGTATAAATATTCATGTATTTGACCTGATTTATTATCTGGCCAATAAGGCAATACCTAACAAAAATGGTGTCTTTGTCATTCTAGACCACATAATCAGGCCTAGGAATACATGTGGCCAGGCACGTGACTAATTTTATGAAAAAACGACTTCTTTAACATGTTTAAGAGAGGGTAGGGCTGACCAGGGAGGGGTTTGACCACATTATCACATCTAAAATGCTATATTTCGTGTTCAACTTGGCCTGGCAGCAGCAGCCTTTTCGTATCTGGCCGTAATCTTTGGGTGAATTGCCAGTGGTGTACCCTGGTTCCTCTACTCAACAGCGGAGCCAAGGCAGCACCCGCATCAGTGCTGGCGCTGGTGTAGGCAGTGGTAGCCTTAAATAATTGGCAATAGCGTGTTTGATGATATTAGGTCTCTCACATGGGGAGCGAATGGAGTTACCCTTCCTATTGTTATTCTGGGGACTATCCCATCCGAGGATAGCGGATCTGCGCGAAATGCCACGGAGTTTCAGCATTAAATTGCAAAGCGAAACCCAAGTCTCCGGCCGTCTGGGCATGTTTGAGGGTAGATCCCCTAGACATGCCCAAAACCCCTTTATCGGTCGAGCGAAGGAAAACACCCTCAATAACCCACCATACCCTATCAACCCCACCCTCACATCATCATCTGTACATCATTTATCTCATCAATTGACTACAACGTTTTTTCCGTATTACAATGTCACTTAAAAGACCATTTGTGCTGAAAAGTGACGTAAAGCAATGATTTACTATTACTACTACTACTACTACTACTACCCAACTTGGCCTGACATCCTGTGGATATTTAGGCCTGACATTATGTGCTCCTGTCAGTATTGTCTGAAGAGATATAGGCCTATATCTGTACATGTATCATGGATATTGCCTATCCTAGTATACATGGTATAGTTGTATTATATAAGTCAATATACACATGGTCAATGCTGATTTTATGTTGGGCCAGCGTCCTACCAAAATGAATTCCCCATGTTGATTATTGAGAAAAATATAGGCGATTTAGTGGTTTGACCTAATAAATATGCTAATTATGTCAATTTCATGCTTCAATAACTGTTTTAGAGATGTCTAACTTTTTTAAATAGATTCCGTGGGTTGGAAAACATGGGTCTAGACACCAAAGTGAAGTCTCTGAGTAAATTATTAAGGAAGATATTGGCGGTTTACTGATTGACCTACTTAATATGCTAATGACTACGTTAATTAGTCAAATGTTATGGTTTCATAACTCTACTAAATACTTCAAAATGTGGCATATGGATCTCGTAGGCCAAACAAACATGGGTGTAGACACCAATGAAGTCTCTATGTGGATTATTGAAGAAAATATTGGTGAATTAGCAGTTTGTCCTAAATAATATGCTAATGAGGTCGATTGCATGCTTCCATAACTGTTCTAGATATGTCTAATCATTTTATTCCTTGGGTTGAAAAACATGGGTCTAGACACCAAAATGAAGTCTCTATGTAGATTATAAAGGAAGATATTGACGGTTCAGTGGTTGACCTAGTTAATATGCTAATTAGGTTAATTACAAAAAATGCTGAACATGGACGAATTAGCATCCGGCAGTTTCTAGATCCTCAGAAATCTTATATAGCGCATGTATCCAGCCGGCGGCTGTTCAGAGCGCTGAACATCGAGAGTAACTTAGTAAGGCCTGTTATCATTCAAACTCCAACTCAGTCTCCTGGGAGATATACAGCTGAGCTGCCATTGAGGCGCATCAAGCTATTTTCATTCCAAGCAAATTCGCCTTATGTGCCAAGTACTCACACATTGTGGATTTTCTGGGGTCTCTCTGGATGGAAACTGCGCCTACGTCCATTGAGGTTCTTTTACGTCCAACTCTAGGTCAGTCAGACGAGCCATCGGATTTACGTGGTTCTCTGAGCCCCACGAGTGTATACAGCACCTGGCAGTCACCAGGCGGTCACCCATCCAATTATGAACCGGGCGCGACGTTGCTTAACTTCAGTGATAGAGCCGTATTCCGTATAATATATCGAAGAATAAATATTTGGATATTATAATACCATATCATGACGTTAATGTGTCATGTCCTCCTATTATCATAACCTGATATTATCCTAACATAAAACGATCATATCCTAACAATAAACTGTCACATCATCTAATTTAATGTCTTATTCTGACATTTTGATCTAAAATTATCTCCTTACAATACCACGCAATGTCATAACTTTATTACGAAATATGTATATACTAATATTCAAAATGTCATATCCTAATATGTTATTGCCTAATTAATGATATTTAACATATTGACATCCACAGACCATGGACAAAATCAGGTATTTTAAAAAACATTGTCACTGGACGATTATCGAAGATGTCATGTACTAGGCCTATTGTAACGTGTAAAGCGCAAGTCCTTATCTTCTATGGATTTTTGCTAGAATGCCTCCTTTCAACGTCACCTACTGCCCCAGCCAACAGGGGCATTAATCCATGCTGTTTTATTGTTGCTTCATGTTTTCTTGGTAAACTCCAGTTATATAATTATGATACAGAGTATATTTTGCTGTACAGGATGGTGTGGAAGCCACATGCTGGGAACGGAGCTTATCTCATGGTCGTTTGTCACCAACTTAAACTGAAAGAGCAATCGCTCCATAAAGAGTTATAACAATAGTGAGTTTCGGGCACAGAGTGGTTTGTTTGAAGAGGGGCACATTTTTCAAAGCTATACTATATTATACAACAATGTGCTCTTTTTTTATTGGCCAAACATGTCGAAACTGTGACATTTCGGATGATTGAAATGCAATCAAAGCCGAAACAATGACCTATTGACAACGCTGACAGACATACAATAAGAATGATATTTCGATCTGTCTAATCATGTTTACTTTCTAGTACAAAGAATGACACTTATCACCATAACTTAGGATGTGCTATTAAAATATTATTACGATGTTCGATGTGTTTTATATTAAAATCGTTACACAAAGCTTACATCTCATTTGTTGACATTAATCGTTTCATTTATTTGATGCAGACTTTGCTGACGCAATCTCTGCTTCAAATTATTAAAAAGTACAAATACCTTTTGCATTAAGTTTGTTACTGTTTCTAAGTAATCATTTACCGAAGAATAAATTTGGTTAACTTGACAAATTTCAATCTACATTTCTAGTGAAAACGCGGTTAGAAAACACTCCAAAGCTTCACCCACCATGGTAGAATTAACTACTATATGGGATTTATGTCGATAAACTCAATATAATAGAACATTGGATATCTAAATAAGCTCTAAACTTTATGGTTTCGGCTGAAGAAAAATGTAGCTTCAACAACGAGATAGTTATCGCATATTTTTATTTTTTTAAGAGATCGCTTGACAAAATAATAAGGCGGTCATCTTTGATTTGTAGTATTAAGAAAAAGTACTGGTATTAGTTCTGATCATCTGGATAAACTCCTTGTACCTGAAAACATGAGTAGAGACACCAAAACCATTTTTTAACTGCAAAAGTGAGGAATTGGGGTAAGCCCTGTTTTTTTTCGAAAAAATGCGCTACATGGTGTTACATAGAATTAATTACTATGTGGGATTCACGTTGATAAATTTAATATAATACAATATTAGTTATCTGGATAAATGCTAGATTACATGGGTTTGGCCACAAAAATACATTTTAGTTTCAACAACGAGATAGTTACCGCATATTTTTGTTTTTCAAGAAATCGCTTAACATACTCAGAACAAAATGGCGACCATCTTGGATTTTTTTGTAATGAGAAAAGTACTGATATCATTTATGATCATCTGGATGAACTCCTTGTGCTTTAAAACATAGGTAGATAGCCTAAATATTTTTTTAAACTGCAATAGTGTGGAATTAGGGTATACCACTACTTTTTGAAAAAGGGCGGTACATGGTCTCGGCCATCTTGAGGTAAAAAAGCCACAAGAAGGGCTTTTGACTACACGTAGGCCACACGCCTACAGTAATCATCTTCCCTAACAAGTTATCTTACCCACGAGCCCACAGGGAGATACGTTGCTCTATCGAGCCTAGCGTCCAGCTCTTTTAAATAGCGAGATACCTTAAATGTTGCGCGCGCTGCATCTCAAGACCGGCCCATCAGACAGCGCTTAACAGCTGCCTGAGAGCTTAACAAGGTAAGAGGTCAATTCTTATACTTAGTGACCCTAAAATATAATCGAACATCCAATGAGGTTTGAATCTCATCCCCAAGATGCCCACATAGACAGATAAGTAGCCTACTCGATCCGGCCAGGCTTCTGTGGTAGCACTTGCGTGAGACTGGCCAAGAAACAATGTCAGTAGTAGACTCAATCGTTTAGACTCTTCCAACGTGCAACAGCGTATATCAACGATTTTAAGATGTGATTCCAGTTTATGAGTAATGTTCTCGACGTGTGCCAGCGTATTGGCAAATTTTCTTCATATGCTGGCATACATTAGCCCATACGTTGTAGTTTGACATCTCCATTACTTGTTTCGAAACTGAAATACAAGATAATGATACTGATCAAACACATCTCATAAAGTATTGACATATGGACTCTATCATGTGTCTATCGCGCACTGTTAAATTTCCAGGTAATTGTATTGACGTACATTGACGTATTATTTTAACGTACGGAGATGCTGGTACCATCATACACTTTTAGGTCGTACCAGCTACTTTACAGAATGACTGATAGGCCCCCTACCGCCTATATTTTTCAATATATGAGATGAGTGGCTTCCATTAAAAAACTGTAAACAATAAAAAAACGATAATGTTTCCTCACAAGTATTGAAACAGATGGCATAGAGTGACATCATGTGACAAAGTCAAAAAGTAAACAAGCACACGTGATTTCCCGCGTGATTGTATCCCTCTTTCTACAAGATACGTAGCATTAAATTAAAGTTAATATACTTTAATGTAACAATAATATAATAGAATAATATTCCATTTAAGTGCTGATTATAATTTGGTAGATTTTTGAGTGTGCGATCCATTTTTAAGATGCGTTTGACTGGGACACAGTTGCACAAATTCCTGTTGAACACCTGCCGAAAATATTAGATACATTCAAGTATTTTCTGAATACTCTGAGGTGAAAACTGGAATGTTAATGGTCATTTTGGCACCAAAAAACTCTCGAAAACCTATTTTTCGGGAACCTGAATCTGGCTATATTTAGCGATGGTTTGTGTTTGTCTGTTTGTTTGTTTGTTTGTTTGTTTGAGATAGCTAGCCCTGAATTGGGCTACCCGGGCCTTCGACATTGCTACTCTGGACTCAATCTGATGAGCTATGGCCACTCTAGCAGTCATTATCTTGCTTATAATAAATATAATCACTTACATTTATGCGATTCATAAGTTTATATGCGATATATCGAAGTTAAATTTTGGTAAAATAAAACTACAATTCACGGCGATATATTCTGCATCAATCTTTGTGGGGTGATACATGTGCGACATCTATGTGAAGAGAATTCGTCCGCGAATCCGCATGCCCAGAGTATGGTGTACATATTCTGTGAAACTAAATGACATCGACCTCCTTTGTTTTCACCGAGCTGGATAATATAATGAAGTATGGGGAGTGACGTCACCGCGTTTCACAGAATAGGGGTTTTATGGCCGGGTCCGTTGATGATAATAAGGGAATCAAGTGAGCGATATTAAAGGAAAACGAATAAAACTACTTTCACTAGATGTTAGATAGAATTATCTTTTCGTTTCGGCCGCCAAGGTTGTATAAAAGACTAGTCCATATTTATTATACACATAGAACAATCTGGTTATCAATGGATATAGTGAAATTTCAAACAAAATATGACAGGAGATGTTTTTCGTCTGCTGACATTGTTTGCGAATGATTCCGAACTCGGCCGGCGATAATATGACCCGAAAATGTGGTCACGTGACCTCACTTCCAACCTCCTCTGACCTCCAGAGTAGGGCTGAGAAATTCAAAGCATTTTTTTACAATATCTCTTGTATGTTTCATCTTAGATAATGAAGCAGCCTTATCAGATAATAATGGGAGGATACCAATCTGAGCACCTCAAGGTTTGACAGATGCTTCAACCATCACTGTGAATTAATTACATTATTTGTCCCTATTTCATTTTTATCTAACGCTGCTACAACATGTGAAATTCATGCTTCAGTCACACTACTATGGGACTGTTTGACAGCTTTATCCTCGCTTGTAGGCACATGTAAATCATGGTCATTATTGACACCATTGACCATGCTTCATTACCATTAATGAATATAAAATTGGTTTGATCTGCTCTAGGTTGTCTTTTAATATGACAGTAGATGAAAAAAATATTATTGTGTACCCTAAAACGTGAAAAAATGTATTTTTCTATTTTTTCTCACTATACCCCACCATACTTAGAGCTAACTTGCAAAATAATCATACATCTGGGGCTCGATAAGGTGATCAGGTTGTAGCAGACATACTGACCTTTCATGATAAGGTGATCAGGTTGTAGCAGACATACTGACCTTTCATGATAAGGAGATCAGGTTGTAGCAGACACACTGACCTTTTATTCCCATGCTACATGGTTTTATGATCTCAAAATGTGTAAGATATTTTGAGTCATTTTCAGTGGGTGCAAATGTAAGAGCCTGCACATCAGAGACCACGTTGAGCTGAACTACTGTTTTGCTTTGCTGTTGGGCCACCGCCTACGACGCTGGCCCGACATGAAACAACTAGTGGATCAACTTCTTTACTGGGCAGCGAATACCAATCGGCATCCAGACCTGGCATCAGCGGTAAGTATGCAGCGGCAGTTGCACCGTCACCTGGTTGTGGAAGCTAACCTCGTTCAAGGATACGGACGTAGTGGTCAGCTTTGATGGCTGATGATTCATCCATAACATGAAGCCAACAAGGCCAACACACAAGCTGGTAGTGGTCAATGGTCAAATGCAGGCATAACTGAACAAAGGCATGTGCTAATAAAGCAGCTGTGTCGTTATGTTTAACTGACCCATAATATTTACATTGCGGCGGATCTCACTACTTTGGACGTTGAACATGCTGCTATGCATCCATAATGTTTACTAAGCGAATCATGACGACCAACCTACTTTAAGTGTATCGCGCACGTTGAACAGAATCACGAGCTGTAAAGGTATTTGCAAGTGTTTTAAAGCAGATCTTATGTGTACCGGACTTTGTAGATGTGATCAGTGGTGATTAAACGAGTATATAGATTAATGTATGCTCATCAATTCAGTTGGTTTTGAATATTACTAGGACTAGAGCTAAGACTATTTACCATTTTTTTATCGTTCATCGCACTTGATAAACGTGATATTGTTTTGTTAGAAATGAATACAGTACAAATAATTATATGACCACATTTAGTAATTAGTACAATTTTGTTTTGCTATAAGCAAGAGAATCGTTTGTAATAAATACAATGTATTGTGCTAACCAACACAAATTTAAATAGGTAATTTTAACAAAAAAAGAAGAGTAGGAAAGCCGACGAAAACAATACAAGAGGTGTTTAAGTGTTTATTTATAGCATTTTATCCGATTATATATCTTGTTTTAAATGTGTTGTATTGACTGAATAAACTGCTTACATCATTAAACACTGTTAATAAACACTTCCAACATATACATGTATATTTAATAAATTAATTAGTCGCATTCTTTGAAAAGGGAGGTAGAAAAACCCCCTCCCCGAAAAAGCTCTTACACCACTGCTATGAGGTGGTGCCCCTTCCGATATGGATTAGTATACCTATGTGTAGAATTTAAGTAAATTTGGTGCTTTATGACATTATGAACGATTTTACCCAATTTAGAGCAATTTAATAATTTGTCAAAAAAGGGAGTGTGAACTCCTAACGCTCAATGGATTCGCCCTTTATATTTATTTTAATAAACTACTGACTTCACCAATCAACAGTCTTGTAGACATATTTAGTGAAGACAATTTCTTGACTACTAATTACTTCGATTTTTTGGAAAAAAATAACGGGGATGAAAATGCCCCCAAAAAAGCCCTTACAGTACAGCTGAAAGGTAGTCCCCGTTCCAATTTATATCAGTATACTCTAGCATGTCTAGAGCAGCTCTGTACCATATTTGGTAATTTTATCACAATGTGAAGGATTCTGGCAAAATATGACTAAAATCTACAAGACTCCACGAACAAGTAGCGGATGCTGACTGACGCCCAGCGAACCATTGCGCACTGGCTATAATTCAGAATAAGAATAATTTATTTGGTTTCACAATGTATATATCGTATTAGCACATACATAGTATGGCAACATAAAAATTCAAACACAAACAAACATACTTAAGCATAGTGAAAACAGTTCAATTAAAATACATTGAGGTCTCTGGTTGGAAAAATGCTTAAAACAACTGTATGTTTGATTTTTCTTCTTTGTATGGACCGAATATAGTGGACACTTGGTAATACAATTTATTTCTCATAATTGCTCAACGCGGACCGTGCATCATGCCTGTGCTGCGAAGTAAACATTCGGCTGAAAATGAGAAACACCTTGAGTACACAGATATGTATTTCTCTTATTGCTATTTGTTTTGTGTGGCGTTCCCTTCTGGCCTTAGTGTACACGCCACTAATTCTACGGTATGTTATATAATTATGGAAACTATTGATCGTCGTATTGTATGTTAATATACCCTACTACTCATTTTTCACGCATTGTATGTTATAGAATAATAAAAAGAGAAACGTACGGATCTTTTTAAGGGACATCTGAAAAATAAAAATATTTTGAATCTGTGGCCACAGATTCGAGTCTGTGGGAACAAATTTAAATCTGTGGGAACGGATTGGAATCTGTGGCCACATATTCGTATCTGTGGGAACGGATTGCCATCTGTGGGAACGGTTTGCAATCTGTGAGAGCAGATTCGAATCTGTAGGAACGGATTGCAATCTGTGGCCACACATTCGAATCTGTGGGAACAGATGCGAATCTGTGGGAACGGATTGCAATCTGTGGCCACAGCGATTCTAACAGATTCAAACTATTATACATATCCTGTGACTTACTGTCCTATAAAAAATACGATTGTAACACATCCCACGTGGTCATGAATAAGCTGCAAAATTACATTATATGTGGTACATTCAAAATAAAATACGTTTGAAAAATCGTCGCCTCGGAGTTAAAGTGTCATATCTGTCACTCATTTGAGTCACAAATATGATACTTTAGGTCGAGGCAGCGAAATGCATTCTGAAAATCCCATGCTGGTGATAATAAAGCAGGTTACACCAACTCACTACTTTCTAACCAAGATAAATCGAAATAAAGTCGGGCTGATTTAGCCAGAATATTGCGTCGTAATGATCTGTTTCAATTGAAGCATGCCATTTCTATAAGTCTTGGTGCTTTAATTAAATTTGCTTGTGTTTAAATAACAAAGCATAGCCTATGGTTTCCAAGAAAATTATTGGAGCGATCGCTACATTATTAATGTTGATGCGGCAGTTTTTTTTTATTTGGAATTTTAGACCTTGAAGTTCTCGGAACTTGAACGTTTGGAGCTTGACGTTCCCGGAACGTGGGAACTTTGGAACTTGAGTACTTCGGAACATGGGAACTTCGGAACGTGTTTAAAGTTATCCCCATAGTAGGCCCCATACAGCTTGTTCAATGTGTTACAATCGTATTTGTATAGAACAAAAGTCACAGGACATTGAATCTGAATGACTTTGAGTCTGTGGCCACAGATTGCAATCTGTTCCCACAGATTCGAGTCTGTGGCCACAGATTCGAAATATTTTTATTTTTCAGATGTCCCTTTCAAAGCTCCGTAGAAACGATTTATTTTTGTATAAGCAATTTGCCAATGATTAATTTCAGGTTGCTTTTGTAGGAAGAATATGCGCACAGTGACAAACAACAGCTAAGTTCCATGTAGCATTGTAAAGCCCTGGTCAGACAGCCCTTGACGGCTTAATCACGGCAGAAACGTTTTAAAATCTGTTGGACGTGGTCGTACGTGGTAATTATTGGTCAATTTTGTGCTTGGCCGTGCTTCGTACGTGGTTGTACGTGGTAAGGCCGTCGGCGGCTGCTCCACTGCTGAAGCACTGCCTAAGCACTAGTAACCACGGGTAACCTAATATCATGCTATTCAGAGATTAGATGATTCCAGACGATTTGCAATAATGATAATCATTTTTTCGTCGTTTTTGGGACTAATTCTGGCCTAGGCAAAAAAAAGGTGGCCTAAAACCCCGTTCATTTCATGTTCATCCCTTGATATCTAGACTAAAAGTGCCGAGGTATTCAGAAAATTACGGTATTTTATATGCCGCAAATCAGAAGTGATACAGAAGTGACTAGGCAGTGATCAATCGTATTTTGAACTTGTTTGAAACGTGTTTAGGTAGTGCTATGTACGCGGAAAATTGCATTTGTCAGTGATAAGCAGCTGAACACACGCTATTTCCCGTGATACCAACGCGTAATACACGTCCGATAACCGTGTTTTGACCGTAACAGACCGCTAAACTTTGGCGTCTTACCACGTCTTACCACGTCTTAATCACTGCCGGAACACGGATTATCACGTGTGTTTCACGTGTGTTGTACGTCCTTACTACGTGTGCCGTCTGTGCTTGTCCGCGCTCTAATGTTTTGAGCAGTTCAAAACTGTATTCCGCGTTCGACGCCGTTCCGATCTTTCCCCACGTCCTGCCGCGTCTACAACGCGGCTGTAGCTCGTCTTCAACGCGCACAACATCGGCTGTTTCACGTGAGACTATTTTTGGACGTTTTTGGGCCGTGATTAAGCCGTCAAGTGCTGTCTGACCAGGGCTTAAGCCTGCGTGAGATAACTTCGATTTATCATTTTATAGCATAGAGGGTGTCATTTATGGACATTGCACATGCAAACCAATCTTTGTACCTCCTAAATATAACAGATTCGAGTCATGTCATAGTCTAGTTGAGTAATCTCCTATTTTACATGTGGCCTGGACAGTGTTGCTTCACACGGACACGATCAAATACAATAAATTGGTGACTGTAATTTTCATAAATCGCACGGGGACAGCTCTGTAATATGTGCAGGCTAAACGGGGATGGTTCCCAATGCCACGTAGGTCAAGGTCTAATACGGCCAACGGCTGATATGAATAACAAAATATGGAAGTAGTTCATGTAAATAAAAAACAGCAAACCCGGGGAATTTACCCAATGTTGTTTCAGCATTGGGCTTTTCCCTCGTGTTTGCTGGTAAAGTGCTTACAAATCTAATAATATAATAAGTGTATGACAAATAACTGAATGGTTTCAATGATACTTGTATAAGGTCTATACACCACCACATTTTATAAAAGTCAATAATATTGAACAAAAATAGTTCTACATAGCTAATCGACAACAGCAGAAGTGTGCTTAAAGTATTGTGCAATCAAAAACAAGTGCCTGCATGATTCGGTGCGTGGTAGCTTTAATGCTGTCCAATTTACTTGCGACGATCAAAGTGATCTATTATGCTTATCACGTACTAGAATCATCACTACCATGTAAACATACCATCACCGACCAGCTGTTGAGTTAGAGAACGTGTGCAGATTAGCACAATCTGTATGTAATATTTCACCCATCTTCCACTTAATTATAACACTCTTATAACTCACAGACAAATGGTGTAGCTCAGAATATTATATTACACTAGTGGCATCTTTCTAGGATCAACATGTAAGTTAGACAAATTTTAATGTCAGTGACAACAGAGACAACAGAGGGAAAGGGTCAATGGCAAATTATTTGCCATGCACTATATCGCGGGGATTCAAACATTGGTGCTAATATTGACATCGGTATGAGATTAGCTTAATATATATTACTCAGAGGTCAAATCATGGTCATTTCAAGACAATCCTCCTACACATCACAGAAAAAAGAGTGCTGAAATGTAGCATTTACTGCTGACAAAAGTTGCCAGCTTGAAGTGATTAAAAATGTCAATGCGCTTTAAATCTATTGCCTGTTATAATTTACAATTATTATGCCTTTCTCACAGACAATGCTAATTATTTTGAAAACGTCACATTGAGTATAATAATTGATGAGCGTGAATGCAGCTTTACATAAAGTATCGGATAAGTAGAGATGCATTATTGCTAGTTTTGGGTAAACGTCCAGCCATGGTGTCTATAACGTTTGACTTGGGTGAATATCCCAGGTGCTGGTGTAAGTGCTGGATTTTCAGATGTCAAATACAAACACAGCATCCAATCCTGTGTGATCTGTCAGTGTCAGCTTAGGTCCCTTTGCTACGTGTATCTTGTGTTGGCTGCACTTAGCAGCCAGTTTACTGTCGGAGTTGGGCAGGAGCAGGTGGGAAATGGGAAATATAGTTTGCCATTATTCATGGCAGAAAAGCAAATAAAAAGAGATTTTACTCATGTGATAAAGGCTGATCGTGACTTACACTATTGCAAGCTACTAATGCCGTAATTAACGTGATTACACAGACATGTTGACAGCCATCAATTAAATGTACACAATGATTAGACTTGCACAGACATGTTGACAGCCATCAATAAAATGTACACAATGATAAGACTTGCACAGGCATGTTGACAGCCATCAATAAAATGTACACAATGATTAGACTTACACAGACATGTTGACAGCCATCAATAAAATGTAGACAATGATTAGACTTGCACAGACATGTTGACAGCCATCAATAAAATGTACACAATGATTAGACTTGCACAGACATGTTGACAGCCATCAATAAAATGTACACAATGATTACAGCCGTCAACAATTTTTACACACTTTTAGAATTACACAGACATCAATTAAAGGTAAACAATGTTTACACAGACATGTTGACAGCCATCAATAAAATACATACAATGATTTGACTTAGGGGCCTACACATGTTGACAACCAGCAATAAATGTATACAATGATTAGTCAGACATGTTGACAGCCATCGATAAAAAAGTATGCAGCCAGCTACAAGTATAACGTTTGATATTATTCATTATGAGCGATCGTACTATCTGCAAAAGTAGCATTAACAACTTGCCTAATAATAGATAATTGCCTTTCTAGTTTCAAAAGACAACACATTCAAACCGCAATTACATCAAACACTTTACAACGGTGTCATACTAAATGCTTATTTTGAAAATGTATGATATTTATTTCATGTTTTAATAAACAAGCCAAAACCACAGACACACATACACGACGCACATTGAGTGAGAATAATGAAAGCAACGCGTCGTTGTCGCCAATCTTGTTTTTCGGAATACGAAAAGAGCTAGCGAGTTTACGCCGCATGTACAGCGTGTTATAGATACAAATCGTTTTGCTAATAGGCCGAGAGCCAGATCTAGCCCTCGTACTCACAAAAGCTAAGACATTTTGACTGCGATTTTTATTTAGCTTGACCCTTGGGAAATATCAAGTTTTGGTTTTTTTTGCCAAACAGGAAGCTTTAAGCCTTAGGGCCTATTTTACAATTTCTTAGAAGGACACTAAAAGAAAATTTACAACAATTCGAAAAAAATACTCAAAATAGTAGTAGTTTTATTTATTTTCACTTTTGTTTTAGTCATAGCCCTCGGCTATATACACATGTAGGTCACTGAAAAATATTTGTGCCCAGATTTTATTTATAAAAAGTCATTTATTTATAAAAAAACAAACATTGTTAAATATGTCATTTTTGTTGGATGCTATGTAAAAGCAAGCGAATTTTTAAAAAGTGTCCCCATTATGTCCCCAGGGGACTGGAAGTTAAAGTTCAAAAAAATATGTTGCCAATTTTCTTTCATAACTACATGTACATATTTAGGATACGCCTGTCTCTATCGCTAGCTCTAATTTGCAGTAAAATTCAATTGTGTTGATATTTCTGCATCCAGTAGGTTATTACAATTAGGTTAACTCGACATTTGGTTATTAATTTTATTTTATTCTACATGAATCTCATATTGGTGTTTGTTTACATTTTGACGGGTAACCAAATAATATATAAAGTGATACTTTGAATGCTAAGGCTGAATTTTTGTTTCTAAAATTCTCTATCTACTATGGCTATTTATTATTATTATTAACATTATTACTTCATGCAAATCTCAGATTGATGTTTATGTTTACATGTTTTATGAAAATTATACATATATAATTACAGTTTGCATGCCAAGGCTGGGTTTTAAAAATAAATGTAAAATAATGTAAAATAAGGCACAATGTTTGATACTTAGTAGGTTGAATCTTGATCATTATGACATTATCCTTATATCCATGAAGAGTAGAACAATGAACAACAATTTATTTCTACAGGTTTTATGTCTATGTTGAACACACTAATATGTTGAACACACTAATATGAATATATAATGACCATTTGGATGCTGAGAAACAATCTTTGAGGCATTAGATGTCGACTCGTATCTCGAGCATTTTGTTATAATCCAGATATCCCTAAATTTAATAGCAATAAACAAAAGATAAATATATTATATTTATGCTAATGAATGATCATACATGTAAGTACAAGGTGAAATTACTACTCCTTGTTTTTTATATAGCTAGATGTATAAAATCGCTTAATTTCAATATACTGATATTTCCTGATAAGATAAATAAATTAGTCTTGTAACATAATTTCATGCAAATGATAATATATGTTTAATTTACCCACCTCCTCGCACAAACACTAATATATATTTATTCTTAAATGTATAGATTACAAATATTCAACATCAAATTTAGCGAATATATGAATATACCATTCAGCATGCAAACAAATATAGTTTACCGCTTAATTCCTAAATTTGAAATATTGTTTAACTCCAAAAGACTGCTTATGGAATTGTGTTCATGTTGTTTAATTCAACATATTTACTTCAAACATCATGATGTATAGCATGCAAAGCTTCGTTGAATTGACATGTATCATAAAAAAACAGCTGCCGCACCAACGCTATACAAAAACATACGGACTTAAAAATAAATTAGGGTTCATAAATAAAAACGCCAATGTATTTTTTTTTACCTCGCATTAAAAAATCAACCCACCAAAAATGTTGGTGGCTTATGTCAAGTGCTTTAAGAGCAAACACACCATGCAGCTGAAACACTTCTCAAACATGATGCAATTGGTGCTGCGCGATTCTCAATTGCATGAAATCATGACAAAACAATAAGCTATAATGGGACATGCAAATTCGTCTTCCTGTCCAGGTCCAGACCGCGGGGCTAAATAGAATCGCAACAAATATTTAAGTCTATCAACTCAGTCAAAGCAACCCATGAACTAGTTGATAATGTGATGGCCGCTCATAAAATGGGTGGTATGCCATGGGGATAAAGATGAGTAGCAAAGATTTCGCTCAACACATGTGAAGCGTAGTGAGATTCCGATCATAACCATCCATCACCATGGTCACTGTAGATTGCAATAGCTTCACCAATCCTTTTAAAAGTGATAATGAAAAAACATTTCTTACATGTATCTCCTAAGCTGTAGGCCTACATGTTTGTAAAGCTGATTTTAGAAAGATGAATTGTAAACGAGGACAAGTTTGCCAAACCTCTGATAGCAAATAACCTTTTATCGATGACTTAAATGCCAGATTTCACATCAAAGATGTTCCAGCTTAAATGGCCGATGTTGCTAATATAGTTTAACCATCCATTCATAAAGTACATTTTAGCCCTGACTTGTACCAATAAGGATATCTAAAATATCTGAACGTCTCAGAAAAGGTCCACGATTTTTAAATAAAAAGGGTAAAAAGTAAACGACATGCAAACTGAAAAGTTCTTCTTGTCTAATAACGATCATAAACGTCAACTTATGAGCCTGCTTAAACTCAAGTTGTACTATAATACCAATGCTTTAGAACTTGAAAAACAACATCTTTGTAGAGGGTGGTGATGCCACACGGTTGTTTTCATATATTTCAACAATACCAGTATCTGAACTAAATCTTAGCTTTACTCAGCTCAGAAAAAAACTGATTCTTGAATCATCATGCGTACACATTGAATATGCCAAAAAGAGTGGATACACCTCAGAATCAAAAGGGACCCAATTGCTTTTGTATGAACAAAATATGTATTTTTGTTTTAAAACCATCTAAGCTGATTGAACAGGCTCTGATAATAACACAAACAACATTGAACAGCCTTTAATCGCTTGGCGTATTTCACTTGAGCAGGTTCTATTCTGGTCATTTGCTTTCCTGTGAGCTTTAAAACCTGCTAAATTTGATTGAGCAGGTTCTAATACAAAACGTCACTTTTTTGCTTTGATTCTAAGGGGCCCATAATATGTGCGTGGTAAAGCGAAAAACAGCTATATTTTGGTTCATTATGCATTGTTTGGCCTTCATGATTTCACGGGTAGCAATGCTGTTTCAACATTTAAACGATGGGGTAACGTTAAGCCATTCACAATTCTGCAGAATGGTGTATCCAATATGTAACTACATTTGCACGCTTAGGTGAAGAATGGGATCTTAAGGAATATCTATTGAATCATTTAGCAGAAGTTTTTTGCACTGTTTATGTTCACATATACTCAACGTTCAGGAGTACAAAGTTACGAATGCGTGTGAAAACCTGGCTACCATCAAATCAGCAGCAATTTATGTATTAAATTATTTACCTTGTCATCGCACTTTCCCAGCCAAAATAACACATTTCCAAGACGTCATTTGCAAACGATCACATCAATCCTCTTTGAGTGCGCCACTTGCTGCTACACATCATGGATGGGTCATTGACAACGAGAATGGATTATAACGCAGTTGCCATGGCAACACTTTGAATGTGAAAAACGTTCAGAATTATACAAAATATGCTTTTGTTGTGAAGAATACATACAATTTTGTTATTTTATACTATCAAAATCAATTATTGTAGAGATATGTTATAAATGTTATGAATTTCTTTGACAACAAGTAAATTACATGGGAGAAACTTGTCAGCAATTAGGATTAGGAGGGTTTTGGAAGAGTCTGTTTACACCCCCGTTGCCATGGTAACCCCCGGATTGTAGAAATGCCAACAGGGCAAAAACTTACCAGTATCCTCTTTCATTTGAGACATATTTTAGCCTGATGCCAGGAGGGCTAATTAAACTCGAAAAATACGCTTTTAGCTAGTTGGCCGCTCCTCTAAGGGTGCCTGCATGTGTGAACATTAACTACGCCGTATTCACCAATCACACAGACATTGGTAAATTGTATACTTGTTTCAACACATTATATTCACCCTTGAGACTTGTGATTTTTACAAAAAAAAAACATTGTTCATTTCAATTCACTTGACACTTCAAGACATTTCTCAATATAACTTAACTACTATTAGTATCTGATACTTCTGTGTTTGTCATTCTGTTGATATACTAGTGGCAGGATATTTTCAAAAGCTCAGGTAGGCAAGAAATATAGTATGACGAAATGCGTTCAAAAGAACAATATTTACAGTAGACTACAGCAGAAATGAAATGTTTTGTCGCGCCCACAGCTTTGATAATGTATCGCATTGTTAAATAATGCCTTTCCATTTAGATGGATTAAGTCATTTTATTTAATATTAACACATGTAAAAGTTACATATATTGTAGCAGTATAAGCTATTATCATTTATTTATATTAATCTTAGAGAATTGATCATGCAGCTCTGATTAGTATGATACTTGATCATTCTATTGGATGTCAGGTTAAACTTATGGGCTGGACCTGTGATGTTTTATGCTAATAGTTTGTTTACAACATGTATAAATAAAGAGCTCTATAATCTTTATTAAGCACCGAAATCACGTTTTTGGAGCTGCTAACTATTGATAATGATTTACACTTATATTCTAGCTTGCATGGTAAAAAATAATTTTAGCAATGAATGGGTCTTTAATTTTCTCATATGTCGCTAGGTACTCGTGGATCTTCGCTAAGTAAAGTTGTAGAATGATTTTGACATGTATTAGCACTAAATTTGCATCTGTTCTTGTGATTTGTATCGATACACCCATGTTTGTTTGATTCGGCGCATACCATTAAATGTTGACCCACCACCTCGTTCTTCTTGTCACTCTTTAAATATTATTTATTTATAATATACCTTTGTGCACACATAGGCTAATTTGGGCCAAGGTAGCCTCCTGAGGATGATGAGATGAATGAGATGACACTGCCCTCCAGACACATGATGCGAAATTCGAGCACGCTACCTCTCGGTCACGGAGGCTCTCCACAATATTGAATAATTACGATTTCACGAGGAAAACTCATTTTGTTTCTTTGAAACTTGAAGGCCAGGGTGGGATTCGAACCCGCAACCTCCGACTTTCTAAGCAGGCAGCTTCAACCACGACACCAGGGCCCCGCCCATAATGCTCAATATACAGCATATTCAATCTCAAACATCGTTCCCTTTAATAAAATAAAATTAAATAGCCTTAGCATTTGAAGTGTATTTATAAGTATTACGGTTGAATATATGCTACTTGATACATAACATAGTATACTTATTATAATAATAGCCAGAGTAATTATAATATTTTACAAACAAAAATCTGCCCTGGCATTCAAACTGTACAAAACAATTAATTTCAACTTGTTCTCCCAGTCAGTTAATAAATATAATATATTTATCCTCTTCTTCTTATTATAAAATGTATGGCTATCTGGATAACGCCATATTGGTCAAGATACAAGTCTTAAGCATTGTGCTTTATATATATTATTTTAGATTTATTTAAAGACACCTCAGCCTTGGCATTCAAAGTGTCATTATACATATATTACTTTGTTTTCCATCAAACATTTAAACATATACATGAATATAAGACTACTATTAAATATCTATATAATATAAAACACTGTAAGCAAAAAAATGGTCTTAGCATTTAAAGTGTAATTTTATATATTTTTTCTCCATAAACATGTGAACATAAACATCAATATAAGACTCACACAAAATATTCATAATAAATATAATGCTAAATATCCACATCATGAGTTAGCTTTAATATATTAGCCTATTGGAGGCTGAAATAAAGACGCGCGTATCATAAATATGTAGATATAGAACAAAATGGCAACATATTTTTTTCAACGTTAACTGCCAGCCCCAATGGGGACACTTTCTGCGAATTAGCTTGCTTAGTATAAACATATTTATTTACCGAGGATTGTACAATAGCAGAAACTAATACAATATACGCTCCTCAAAAGCGTTGCTCAATTAAGTAGTAATACAATAAAACAAAGTGAAGTAGAAAAGTAAAATGAAGTATGCATACATATATTACAAATGAATAGGTAATTAAATTGTGAGAAGTCGTCAAAAGAGGTGTGCGAGAATACCTGCTAGTAAGTGAAGTTGTGCATAATCAACTGATTAGCGGCATGCAAATTAAATGATAAAGGTGTTTGACAGTGAAATGAAGTCTACATACATATGGATGAAAAGGTTATGTTAATAATAAAAAAGTGGTCAAATAGGTAATGAACAATTACAAGTTATAATAATAACGTAGTTCATAATCAACTGGATAACAACATATCGGCATGCAAATTATATGATACCGATGTTTAGCAGTATAATAAGTAAAATGAAATCTGCATAATTATGTTACCATGGTTACAGATGAAAAGGTTGTATAAATTATGAGAAGTTGTCAAATAGTTGATAGAATTAATGGATAAATCGCCCAGTATTATATATATAAAGTCTGATACAGCAGTTATCATTTCTACATTTTCAAATTCGTTTCCATTCCCTTCTAGAATTATATGCATCAGTGTGGAGTCTGAAAGATGATGTACAATGTTATAGGTTTGCATCATTATCGGTCTATGAATATTGTAAAGTTTACATTTAAGAAAATAATGGAGAGGGGTTTCAACTGCTGCTGTAAAGCTTTCTTCTAAATAGCACTGAACAAAAATGACAGATTTCCAGAATTGACACATATTTTATAATGTTTGTTTTTTTCTCGCGCCCGTATTTATAAAAAGGTTGAAAAAACTATTCAAAATGACCTACATGCGTATATGGCCGAGGGCTATGACTAAAGCAATAGTGAAAATAAATAAAACTACAGTGTACTACTATTTTGAACAATTTTCGAATTGTTGTCAATTTTATTTTAGTGTCCTTCTAACAAATGGTAAAATAGGCTCTAGGGCTTAAAGAGTCATGTTTGGCAAAAAAGAACCAAAACTCGATATGTCCCAAGGGTCAAGCTACGTACGCTGTACGTTACGTTGCACGAAGCATCGTTAGCGCACGGCACGAATACGTTATGGAGTCATTTAGCACGCCCATATTCGCAAAATGTTCGATGAACATCGGTATGGTACGCGCTATGTATGAGTCATGTGCCATCGTGTTTGAGCTACTTGAGAGAATTTTGACTAGAGCGTAGATCGTAATGAAATGAAATGAATCAGGTTTTAGGGCACTTTTGTGCACATACAGGCTAAACTGGCCCAGGAGAACCTCACGAGGATGGTGAGATAAGTGAGATGACACTGCCCTCCAGACACAGGATTCAAAATTCAAGCCGAGCACGCTCTCTACTGAGTTTTACAAGGGGATGGAGAAAAAACATTTCTGTTTCTTTAAAACCGCCGAGACCTAGAAACAAAACCTGAACTCTAGCGTGAAAGGCAGCGGTGCTAACCACTAAGTGACTTAGGATTAACAATGCGCGAGCTGTTTATATGTTCATATTCTCATTCCACACCACTCACCAAACGTGTCAGTTTTTCGTTACTAGAGGTGAATGGGTTAATATAGCTAATCTTTGCATGTTCATCATTTTGAATGATTTTTCAAGAGGGAAACTACGAAAACCCATCTATTTTAATTATGGGGATCAAAATATTGAAGTTGTGGATGAGTACAATTATTTAGGATTGGTTTTTAATTATATTGCTAAATTTAATGTAGCAAACGACAGTTTATATCAGAAAGGTTCAAAAGCTATGTTTTCATTGTTGAAAAAATAAGAAAAATGTCATTACCTTTCGGTGCAGCTATAAAACTTGAACCTTGTGAAACCCGTTGTATTGTATGGCGCAGAGGTATATAGAGAGTTGGGTGTAACACCTCTAAGCATTCATGTAAATATCCGCATGGTTGTGTATTTGGCAAAACTAGTCAGTAGTAATCAGAATAAAATATCAAATATGATTTACTCTATATTATATAAGCTACACGATTTAGAAATATTTAAATCTGACTGGATTAGTACCACAATAAATGACTCTGGATTCTCTAGTATCTGGTTTTCTTAGACTTCACCCTTTTCTGTTGTTTTTTGTGTCATAATCTTAAAATGCGATTAAGAGATCAATTTATTCAAAAATGGCACGAAGGTATTTCTCAAAGTCGAAAAATATATTCGGCTTTGAGAAATACCTAACTGAATTTCCTGAAGAGTTACGCAAATATTTAACAAAATTCAGGTGCCGAAATCACCGATTACCTATTGAGACTGGATGCCATGAAAATGTACTACGGGACATGCGTTTATGTCAACATTGTCGCAAAAGACAGTGGCGATGAATACCACTATTTATTATGTTGTCCCCAATTTAGCCATAAACGAACAAAGTATTTAGATTCTAAGTTTTGGAGTTTCAGCATTAAATTGCACAGCGAAACCCAAGTCTCCGGCCGTCTGGGCATGTCTGGGGGTAGATCCCCTAGACATGCCTAGAACCCATTATCGGGCGAGCGAAGGAAAACGCTCTCAATAACCCACGATGCCCTATCACCCCCACCCTCACATCATCATCTGTACATCATTCATCTCATCAATTGACTACACTGTTTTTGTCCTATTACAATGTCACTTAAAAGACCATTTGTGCCGAAAAGTGACGTGAAGCAATGTTTTACTACTACTACTTCTAAGTTTTGAAAAAAACCCATCAGCTATACGAATGGAAAAAACAATGACAAATGTAAATCTCAGAAAGCTATGTCTTTTTGTTAAATTTATATTATCACAATTTTAATGTAATAATTATAGTAATTATAATTGAATATTATATTTAAATGTGTGTATATGTATATACATATATTTATAAAATAATGTACATGTAATTGACACCAGCGCTCGCCTGGCATATGTATACAGTACTGATTTAGCAAAATGGGACAAGCTTTTTCAGTGGGGCTAGCCCCGGCTAACGCAGGCTAGCCCTGGGCTAGCCCCATGTTCTCTCCCCACCCCATTTGGGGCTCGCATGTATGCGCCCAAAGGTATAAAATCCTTTAGCCGGGCCGCAATGTGCGTTTTGGTATAAGTTCATATAACTGGAGCCGCGCTCATATCGCCGGGGCTCAAGCCAATCTAGAGCCTCGGCGAATTGAGTCAACGCCTGTATGTGTTAGTCAGGCGCGCTTCTCGTCTGGTCCAGTTTCAAGCTCGACCGGTGCGCCGGGCGAGCCTGACTTTCCAGGTGCCTGCTTTTTCATCTTCAGTTAGGTCTATTCCAGTGACCGTAGCTTCATAAAACCACCCATTTTCTGAATTTATACACTGAACTGCTTTTCCGATACTAAAGATAATGTCTAAATGCTAAAGGCTAAATGCTAAATGGCTAAGCAGAAATAAATGAGGACTGCAACAGGTCTAGATGTATACGCGTACGGACACTCAATTATTGCATGTTTAGATCAACTCAGAGCTGTTTAGATGATGCTGAATGTGGTCAAGCTGAGCGCGCCCTGTCTTGCCCAGAGCGAGCCTGGCCAGCCCGGCGAGATGACACATGGTTCACAGCATCCATGTTAGCCGCCACACAGTATACTGGGTGCAAGCCCAAGTAGGATTTGGGCGGGTATATTTTCCTGGCCCGAACCGTGTGGGGGCTCGAGCCCATTTCATGCGCTGCGCGCAACCAATTCTGCGCCTGTCTCGCCGGGCTTGCGCCCGGGCTAATGACGGGCTGGCCAGCGTTAACGCAGGCCAGCCACTGATGAAAAATCTGTCCCATTTTGTGAAATCAGTACTGTACATGTATATGTCTGTCTTGCCTCTCTGGAGGTCATCATAAATAAATACTTGTTACTTGCTACTTACATAGTTGGGAGGACAACATATGTAAAATCACGATTACTAACATTATGACCGACTTAGATTAGAAAATGGAACCTGCCAATTGAGTTTCACATCTGAATTGAGTGAGGCAAAGCGGCCGGCTTCGCTACTGCAGGTGGCACGTCATCCATCGTTTCTTATAAAACGCTTGATGATGGATGGATTAAAAAGGAAAGCTAGCCAGAAAATTAATGGCTATTGTATATCTGTAAAAGAGAGGAAATGAAAGCATTCCCTCAGGGAGTCATATATTTTCAGATGTTCAGATTTACACATTCATATTATATATCCTGAACAAATCATTTTAGGCATTGAGATATATATCCAATCCTAACACAATAAAGGAAAACTTTTTATGACAACCAATTAACTTTCAATCTGTCACAGGCCATCACATTTTACCACTCGGCCCGTCGGCCCGAATAGAAGGGGTATTGTCGTGCGCCGCGCTCGCCCGCCGTCAGGTTTGGCTACTGCTCCAGCATGGTCCAAAAGATCGAATTCATAATTTATTCAAACAATCAACCCCTCCGGCAATTTTTTTTACCAAAGGTCAAGGTCATAGATCAAAAGTCAAGACCAAGATCACATTAGAAAAACATATATTGTTACAGCGGGAACTTAAAAATTATTATTGGATCTCTCCATTTTTTCATATGCAGTTACCCATGAGTATGGAGATGACCTGATTAGATTTTCAAATTTCCACCAATAATCGGAATGGCGCCTGCTGGCGAGATAAATTTTTTCTTTGACCCAATTTTCCTCTGTTTCATGTGCAACCGAAAACGTGGATATGGCGGCCATCTTGCGCCTTCTAAATGATAATCTTATTACTGTTATAATAATGTCACGCACCAGCAGGAGAGGCAGACATCGCTGAGGTGATTGATATCGTGTACTGCTTGACCACGTTGACGGATGATTAAGCTGTTTGCCGCCCCAGATAACAGTGTGTATTGGTTATCATGAATGCATTGAAATCAAATTGTCGCATATATGCCACTCATATGTAGCACATCTGCATGTAATTAATCGTATCGACTATTTTTCACAAGTGCGGAAATGTCACAAAATAATAAAAAATTTAAAAAATATAGGTATATACATCTACATGATACAGTAAAGCATATTGTTTCATAAAATCAACTATTTTGGTGGTTTATCCTAACTTTTTGCATTTTTTACAATGATGTATTGTTTGTAATATTCTTAAGGGTTTTCACTTCTTCTATAGCAATTAAATGTTTAAGATGTCCTCACTTTGGTTTCAACCTACAAAATGGCACATTTTTCTCTTTCGCAAAATTGCATTTTTTAATTAAAAAAAAATGCATGATGTGTGTTGAGCTTCAGCAGTGTTATAACGATTTGTTGAAATATCTCTCTCACAGTCAGACCTATTTGACCTTGGTCGTCCTCTACTAAATCTGCTTAGATCTATTATTAAAGCAAATACTCAATAAATTAGGCCTTGGGCGAGCTCAGGTGAAGAAAAAGACGCAAAGTGAAATACATAGAAGAATCTTTAGTAAAGTAACATGTATATGAAAGTATCTATGTGAAAATATAAAAATTGATTATATATCATAAATCTGATGATAATTACATAGCTGGAATTCATTTACCATAAAAATTCAATAAATTTCTTTGCAATATTCCATGAGCGGCGGCCGGCAGGCAGACGGACAGACGGACAGACGGACGGACGGACGGACAACCGTACGGACGGACGAACGGACAGACAAACAGACGGACATACAGGCAGGCTGGCAGGCAGGGGGACAGACACAGAATAAAAAATAAAAATGAAAAAAAAAACAAAAAAAAACGAACAAACGAACAAACAAACAAACAAACAAACAAACAAACAAACAAACAAACAAACAAACAAACAAACAAACAAACAAACAAACAAACAAACAAACAAACAAACAAACAAACAAACAAACAAACAAACAAACGAACGAACGAACGAGCGAACGAACGAACGAACGAACGAACGAACGAACGAACGAACGAACGAACGAACGAACGAACGAACGAATAAAAGGAACGAACGAACGAACGAGCGAACGAACGAACGAACGAACGACCGAACGAACGAACGACCGAACGAACGAACGAACGAACGAACGAACGAACGAACGAACGAACGAACAAACAAACAAACAAACAAACGAAGAACGAACGAACGAACGAATTATTTAATAAATGAATGAATGAATGAATGAATGAATGAATGAATGAATGAATGAATGAATGAATGAATGAATGAATGAATGAATGAATGAATAAAAGAATGAATGAATGAATGAATGAATGAATGAATGAATGAATGAATGAATGAATGAATGAATGAATGAATGAATGAATGAATGAAGAGATGAATGAATGAATGAATGATTGAATGAATGAATGAATGAATGAATGAATGAATGCATGAATAAGTGAATGAATGAATAAATGAATGAATTAACGAATGAATGAATGAATGAATGAACGAACGAACGAACGAACGAACGAACGAATGAATGAATAAATGAATGAATGAATAAATGAATGAATGAATGAATGAATGAATGAATGAATAAATGAATGAATGAATGAATGAATGAATGAATGAATGAATGAATGAATGAATGAATGAATGAATGAATGAATGAATGAATGAATAAATGAATGAATGAATGAATGAATGAATACATGTAATTGGTAATCTCAATCTGTGCTTTATTTTAGAAGTATATATCGCATTTTTTCATTCAGTCCATCTATTCGTTTGAATAGGGAAAACATATTGTATCTACCATTTCACAGACTAACAGATCCGATTTTATTTCGAGTACATCGACAGGAGAATTGAACTTCGTAATTTACACATCACTTTGTGATGCTCTCCAAGGCCAACGATTATTCAAAATGCAAATGTGATAACACCCCTCTGAATTAATGGAGCGTGTTCAGAGCTGGGAGTCGTGATATGGGTGTGAAACACTTCATCAACAATCATTACGGACGTGTGACTAAAAATAATCTGCTCCATCACTTAGTCTTGAAACAAGGCTCGCTCATGAATACGTAGAGAAGCAATTCTAGCGTGATAAAGCTAGTATACTAGCCTAGCTTGGTAAATAAGAACAAGGCTGCATGGAAGCGGCTTTTTAACAGAGCCTCTTGCGGGCCCCTCTTGCATCCATTATTGAAAAAAACTGTTGAACAACACATGTATAAATTGTATTTGATTGGAGCATGAATAAATAAATTTGGATATTCAGTTTGTCCTTGCAATTGAGATAGAGTTGGGATACCTAGTGGCCGGATATTCAACCAGCTATCGACTCAATGGCATGTGTAATTTTCTTGGTCTTCTATATTATGAAATCAATAATTTAGGCCTGTACACATGATACAACTTTATCGCAACCTGCATCGCTAAGACTGGCACGACTGCGTTAAAATAAACATCGCAGAAAATACATATCATTACAATTTCAATTATAACTTGTTGCATTCTTTAATTTAATAACAACTATTTAGAATCATATTAAACTACACTCTTATCACAGTAAGGGATGTAAGATCTAGAATAAAGATATGGTGTGAAATGACATTATCAGAAGAATACATTGACACCTCTTCAACAAAAAACAGTTATCTATAGGCATTAAGATTCCCACTGAACACCCCGCCGCCAATGTCAGACAATCCTGTACTGCAGGTGGTATGTCATTCATCATTTCTCACTGAGCGGTTGATGATGGATGAACTAGAAGCTAACAATTGGCTTGTTCAAAAGCTTACCCACCAACAACAAGGTAATTAATGTTGTCCGTAGTAAATATAGAATGTTGGTGGATACCATATTTCCTTGCAATGATAACTAGCATACTTGTCAGTTCAACGATGTGCTATAATGTATCAATATTTATTATTTATTTTCAAAATATAAAATGTAGATTCAAGATTATTTTTTGCTTTCAGTCGCTGCAATACACTAATTAGGTCAGTTATATTTGACCATCTACACATAAGCTTCATTTTTCAAAACATAAACAAAAAATTGTTATCTGGCAACGAGATAATGATAAACATCTAGCAAAATATTACCCACACTTGAATTTTTTTATTGTACTCTGCTAGGGACCTATTGATAGTAAATGCAATTTAAAAATCAATATGACAAATGTGAAAATTTTGGGAATTAGCTATTATTATTAAAATATATTCACTATTCAAATGCTAAATATATAATGAATGGCTCAGTTGAAAATCAGCATCCTTGACGATCGGTCAAATGAAAACGTTTTTATACTTTATTAACAATTTAGGGTATAATAGGCAATAGAAATATTTAACAACTTGTAGTGATGGCTGTAAGTAGCCATATTAGACAAGTCTGACAGAACCTACAACAGATAAACAGGATATGATAATGGAATAAGAGGTATGTTAAATCCTTAAACATCCTTGTCAAAATTACATTAGTATTATTATTATATGAATCATTATAGAAAACATGGGATATCGCTATATTGGTCCGAGACGATACTACTGAGAATTGAGGAGTTCTTATTGTTAAGCTGAATAAGATGTTGTCCCGAGGCATGTGTGTTTGATATGGTTTGTTCAGTAGGCCTACAGAAGTCTGGCACACGATTGTCGATGCCATTTATGCCTCCAAAAACATGTAAAAGGTCGCTAAATATAAATATTATGGGTATAATATGAGTCATTATAAAGTCGTCTATTCCACCTCACATATTCATATATCGGCACGAGCGTTTACTATGAATGCATCAAATTAAAAAAGATTGCTATTGGCACCCAATGGATCACTTCAGGAGCTCACAAGACTGATAGACTGTTATTGGCACCCAATGGATCACTTCAGGAGCTCACAAGACTGATAGATTGCTATTGGCACCCAATGGATCACTTCAGGAGCTCACAAGACTGATATATTGCTATTGGCACCCAGTGGATCACTTCAGGAGCTCAAAAGACTGATATAGATTGCTATTGGCACCCAATGTATCACTTCAGGAGCTCACACGACTGATAGATTGCTATTGGCACCCAATGGATCACTTCAGGAGCTCACAAGACTGATATAGATTGCTATTGGCACCCAATGGATCACTTCATGAGCTCACAAGACTGATAGATTGTTATTGGCACCCAATGGATCACTTCATGAGCTCACAAGACTGATAGATTGCTATTGGCAACCAATGGATCACTTCAGGAGCTCACAAGACTGATAGATTGCTGTGGTCTGTTTATGTACAATAAGTTAATTTGAGGATGCTAATTAGGGCCGTGAGATAATCATCAACGTTATGTTGCTACTTCAGCATGAGAGATGGGTGATGGTATTCTTAGATGATACTTTAAATAGTTTATAAAAACACAAGAAGACTCTACAGATGCCTTGTCAAATGTAACATAATACACTAGATTCAAACACGATTCGCCACATAATCTAAAACGGTGCTATGATAGATTAGGATGCTTTAGAAGCTGGATGTAAAAGGGCGAGAGATCCCCAAGTGTTCAGAATAGTAGAAAAATGAAGCATCACGAGAATATACTTCTAGCTACAAAATATGGCCTTAAGGCCTAGACACTAAGGGCCGTATGCCCGAAGCTAGGTTAGTGAGAGTTTAGCTATAACAGTGTTGTAGCCTTCAGGTTAACGCTAATCCGTATGCCAGAAGCTGGATTAGGCTTAACACGATGATAAACCAGTGTGTTATGTTGCCAGAAATTAACCCTGCTCAGGGGGTGGTTTAAGCATTAGGTTAAAGAAGTTGATGGCAATAGTAATTTGAAATCGAATCATAAAAATAGCTAAATTATCATAATTATCCATGTAATACTATAATTGCGTTGAGTGATTAGAAAAAATTCAACATTATAACATATTTTTTTTATATTTGATAGAAATGCAAATCAAATCATTGCAGGTATCAACTTCTTCATTTTCAAATCAGTGATTTACCAAACAAAATTATACACACATCTATGCATGCCTATCGCAATATAATACTAATATACCAATCGAATTAATTACATCTTTTCTTATCTCAGATTTTATTGTACATACATATGGCAGTGAAATATTAACCTTTACAATAAATATTAACTTTTACAATGAAATTTATTAATTTCGTATGAAATATGAGATAATAAATATAAATACTTTTTATGACGCGCAATAACATCTGAGATAATACAAAATGTATCAACCCTTTCAGCACGGTGACCGTCTGTTGACGTTAAGGCGCTTGAATCTAACGTCTATAGACGTCACATTTAGACGTCTATCGGTGGTCCCCGCGCTAAAGAAATTTAAAAAAATATATAATTGCCGTACACTCATAACATATGTACCCAAATGAAGCATAAAGAGGTAACCAAGACATTAATCATTTCTTCAATTTGAAATAATCATAAATATCTTCATTATGGGTGTTATGGGTGTACGTCAATTATAATGTTTCTAATTCTTTCAGCACAGGGACCGCTTTAGACGTCTGACGTCTATGTACGTTATATTCAGACGTCCACAGACGGTCCCCGTGCTGATAGGGTTAATACATCATTTATTATCCGAGATGCTACTGTGCGTCATCAAAAGTAAATATTAATTCATCATTTAATCTCGCAAATTTTATTGCGCAGTACTTATTTTAATATTATTATTATTAATGTATCTTATGTACTCAAATAAACCGTTGGACTAGGCGCTGCCTCACAAAATTGCCTCGTGGGTTGACGGGTGGCAGCATATTAAGATCAATGACGTCATCACCATTGTCATGGTCATCATCCAGCTCAATCAACATTGACTTTAGCAACTTCCCTGTGTCTTCTTGCTATGTTGTAAAAATACACAGCCACAATTATTAAAATCAATCTGGTGCTAAATTTGGTGCGGAGGCCAAAGTGTAAACATGCAAATCGTCTTGAAAATCGTTTTAAAACGCCAAACAATCTCTCTACAATGATCCGGGTTATTATATGAGACAGATTGTAATGCCGTTCATTATCTGTTTTTGACCTAGCAATTGGCGTCATGAGGTACGGCAAGCATGGGTACCCGGAATCCCCAAGCAGCAGTCCTCTTGTACACTCATCCTCGTACATTGCTCCCTAGGAAACACGACACTACGCCGTTGATGAATTAATGTTGTGCCGTGGTCTTCGACGCTGGCAGGAACAATAAAGCAGCATTGGTGGAACGTATCATGTTTGTCGGACGTGCCCATTTTCGGCGCTGAGGAAATCACTGCAAGTGTACACAAATTGTATGCTTCGCGGCGTTACAACACTGGTTTAGGATTTAACTTAACACCGTGTTAAGCCTAAACTTCGTGTTAGCTAAACTAGTTTCGGGCATACGCCCCTAAGTTTATCATTTTAAAATAATCGTAAAACATCGAATTCGAAGCTACGCCTACCATATATTAAGGTGTTATGGTTAATATTGTTAGCTTTAACGAGGTCACTTTATTTTACCCTCTGCCATTTTTGGCACAGTTTTATTTAAGTTTTGAACCTTCAGACAACTCATATTTCTAACATGTTATTATCTCGCTATACTTGACTTCAAAACAACCCTGGGCTAACAAAATATGTATGAATCGTGCGTCAAACTGACATTTATTTTATTTCACATGTCGTAGAATCACTTTTACGTCAATGGGTGTGATAACGTTGAAGTCGTTTAATTGTGTTAAATGTTTATATTGATCAGATGCCAATACTGCCTAATAGAGTACTTGTAAGTCTTGGGTTTAGCACCAAACACATGTGTTTTTTTCCAAAAGCAATAAAAGAAAACATTTAGGTATGCAAGAATTACATCTGAAGATATTCGAACAGTGCTCATTTGAATGCGATATAGGGAAATACAGCACTATTCCAATGCATAAGGTATCATTTTCTCATCCGATCAAGTAACACATGACATAATTGCCATACATTGCAGTTCAAACTACAGTTAAAGTGCCATATAGGCGATATAAATCTCATAGTAAAAAAACTCTGAGCAGATTGTGAAAATAGATTGTTTCCGACTTAAATAGCATGCTATTCAAAACATTCAGCAAATACTAAGCCCTGGTTAAAGTCGTGTTGTCTCATTGTACTGCGCCAGCAGGCGGCGAAAATCGCAAGGAAAATGATTGATGCCGTTTTCTGCTTGACGGATGCTGCCCTTGACTAAATCATGCTCCACTTGACGCTGCAAATTTGCCACTATGTTCTGGCTGTCTGGAATATATTGAAATCACATAGATGCGTACCGCTTACCGCGGTCGCATGCAGTCTGCGTTATTTTGTTTCCAGCTCTGATGTGATGCAGATTTGTTAAAACATTTCTATGAGTGGTAAGCCAAGGTGACCTTGGTAGTACTCCTCTAAAAGCTTCTCTGATCTATTATTCAAACCAGCGCTTAGTGAAGTAAAACAAATCAAATATTAGGATGTTTAAAGTGATCAGCAGCGTTCAAGTAGGCCATTAAATCTGTTGTAATTTCTAACCCTTTAACATTATCCTCTGTTTTATGTCAACAGTTGATTGCGTGTTCTTGTATATATATATTACATAATTGTCTATATTTAGCACAATTTATACCGTCATATGCATCATTACATATAAAAACCGTGTAAAAAGCCCATCAATTGCAACCAAAATCCACGGCGATGGCGATGTATCATTAGCATGATACTATATACATGCTTATATCTGAAAAATGCACACTATAGCCTGCTTCAATCAGGGAATAATAGCACAAACAATAAATATTCCCACAATATACTGTTAGTGTAAATTATATCTGATAATTAGTTGTGAGCTTCTACACAAAGACACAATGCGCATAAAGGCTCAGTTACACATACAATCACGCACATCAAGTGCACTAAATATAAACAATTCTGTCTGTACGTTGTGATTCGTGGGCGTGCGTCATAAATCGTTGATGATTTTACGGGATGAACGCTAGTTATTTATTGTGTGCGTCAACCTCAACCTGCGTGCAGGGTGTACTCCCCACTACAGTGAGAACGAATACAACTGAAGTCTCTACAGGGTGGTCAACCTCTGCGCACATGTACTGCATGTCTAAAAATGTGAGCGTCTCTCCATGTATGAATGTAGACATCATAAGAAAGTCTGACCAGCGCCAGGCTAAAGTTAGCCAAAGGTAGAGCATTCGCTCTATACTCGTTGTGTTTTCAGGTTTTAGTTACACATACACAGCGCAAAGTCCACGCATGAAATTTCGGATTGTTAAAAACGTGGCGAGTTGACAACGAATGCACAGGGTTTTGCCAACATGCAGGGCGTAAATGTATGTATATACATAATTGAACGTATGAACAGCGCGTTGTTAACTTGTTGGATGCATGCGCATGTGGAGTAAACCATGGACCACTGATATCAATGATTCTAGTAACGTTTCTCAGTTTATTTGGTAGGCCTAAATATATAAAAAAAACGGTATTATAGTGTAGTGGTTAAGCTCCCATAATGAAACCATTGTGCATTTTATGATTAAAGCATGAAACTTCTACCATTTTTAGTACATATCCTGGAGTTTATTTTAAGATGTGGAGGTAAGTTAGATTTGACCCCTGGTGACCTCTAGAGGTCATTGACCTCGAAAGGCCAAAATATCCAATTACGAAGCCAAAAAGTGGTGAAAACAGTGTATTACGATATCTATAAAATGTTTTTGTATTCCAGAAGTGTGCCAAATACTCTAAGAGAATGCTGTTAATCATAAACATAACACCAAGGTCATGTCAAGGTTACTTTAGGGTCATTTAAAGGTCAAAATGGTAAGAAATAGTGAAAATATCCACTTTTAAACAATACTAGTGGTGCAGTCATCTATTACAAAGGATTGGTTTTGACACAGTCTTGGTCACATATCTTTTCCACGCTCCTTTCAGGAGATTGAGGGCAGTATCTCACTTGGGAGGAGAAATACACCCTTAGTATTCCCCTTACTACACTCCTTCCTAAATGTTTAATTGGACGGGAAAATTACAGTGTGCAGCAGCTGTTAAACATCAGTTTGGGCTCCTATGGCAAAGTATTGATGCATAATTGGGCTATGAAGTCTGACATGGGTTATGATTATGTTTTACTGGGGTACCATCAAAAAACAACGTCAAGGTGGTCACATCAAGGTCAAAAATCATAAAAAATATTTATTTTCACTTTTATAACGGATACCAGAATTAATTTCCAGGCTGCATCAATTTTTCAGAAAGTTTGGCAAAATACACAAAATACTACAAAATATTGTAGTGGTTAAGCTCCTGCAATGAAACAATTGTGCATTTTATAATTAAAGCATGACACTTCTACCATTAGCGGCACATATCCTGTTCTTTATTTTAAATTGTGGAGGTAAGCTAGATTTGACCCATGGTGACCTCTAGGGGTCATCGACATCAAAATGTCAAAATACGCGATCTCGAAGCAAAAAGTGGTGAAAATTGTGTATTACCATATTTATAAACTATTATTGTATTACATAAATAAGTCAAATGCTCAAAGAGACTACTATCAATGATAAGAATAACACCAAAGTCATATTAAATTTACACCAAGGTCATTTCAAGGTCAAAATAGCAAAAAAAAATCTGAAAATATCAGCTTGGGCAAAATATTTATTTGCAGAATATGTATCAGATAGATAATTTGGTGATAGTGATAACACACAGTCATTATATGTCCCAATATATCGTATGAAAACACACACCATTGAAATGGAAGCCAAAGGGTGCCCTCTCTGTATGTCAACTGTAGACATCTAGTACATCGATTGGTTTATACAACAGTGAGAGGCAACGTTATTCAGTATGTCAAAAATATATAGCGATATGATGTTACTCAGTGTTATAATCCAGTACTAATATGTGTTCGTGGTATCGTGACTAGGGCTATACCACACATTTAAACCTATATGTATCTATTTCAATTACTAGGGGGGAGGGGGTCAATTGGACAAATTATTTAATTCACTTTCTATCTGCAGAAGTTCACTTTTTTCAAACTCGAGCAATATTTTTATTTCAGTTTGTGTGTGGAGATATATATTTATTTCACTTCCTTATATATTTTTCTGTCTACAAATTTGGATCCCAAACTAATCCTAGCCTTGATCTGGAGGCAAACGATCCAAGCAAACCGAGGCTTCACAAATTTAAAGGTCATTTCATGACGCCAGATAAATGAGGCTCTAATTTTTTTAGGAATATTAGATGATGTTGCTCATAAGCTGAAATCATTATTTAATTCAAATTTAAATTTTATTTACACAATCAGACGATTATTTATTTCACGAAAATTTAGTTTGGAAATATATATTTCAAAAATACTCCGCCCTCGATCTCCTCTTGTAATTGAAGGTGGCCCCCTTATGTAGGATACAAGTGAACAAGTAGATTATTACTGATCATTGTCTAATATGCATAATGAATAGATGTGCTATTAAGTAATTTCGGCGATTTCTTGGCAGCTATTTTGATTGTTCTCAATTCTGAAGGATGAGAGCTCTACATCCGCCCAGATATCAGTACAGGCGTGGATAATTCAAAGAGAAAAAACTATATCAGCCAAAACAAGGTGTTTTTATGACAATAAGATTTTTTCAATCCCTTATAACGTCTACTAATCCGTTATAACGGTCTACTAATTCTTCATAACGGTGTAATATTCGTTATAACAGTCTAGTATTTCGTTACAAGGGCATATTATTTCGTTATGACGATCTACTAATCAGTTATAACGGTCCACTATCCCGTTATAACGGTCTATTATTTTGTTATGACGGTCTAGTATAACGTTATAACGGTTTACCAATCCGTTATAACTGTCTACGTCTCCGTTATAACGGTCTAATATTTCGTTTTAACGGTCTACTTTTCCGTTACAACGGTCTAGTATTTCGTTAAAGCGGTCTACTATCCCGTTATAACGGTCTAGTATTTCGTTTTGACGGTCTGGTAGGTTATAACGGTCTACTCATCCGTTATAGCGGTCTAATAATCCGTTATAAAAGTCTACTATTCCGTTATAACGGTCAAGTCTTCCGTTATAACGGTCTACTATTCCGTTATAACGGTCTAGTATTTCGTTTTGAACGTCTGGTATCACGCTATTACGGCCTACAAATCCGTTATAACGGCTTACTAATCCGTTATAACGGTACACTATTCCGTTATAACGGTCTAGTATTTCGTTATGACGGTCTAGTATTTCGTTATGACGGTCTAGTATCACGTTATAACGGTATACTAATCCGTTATAACGGTCTACCAATCCGTTATAAAGGTCTACTATTCCGTTATACCGGTCAAGTCTTCCGTTATAACGGTCTACTATTCCGTTATAACGGTCTAGTATTTCGTTTTGACGGTCTGGTACGTTATAACGGTCTACTAATCCGTTATAACGGTCTAATAATCCGTTATAAAGGTCTACTATCCTGTTATAACAGTCAAGTCTTCCGTTATAACGGTATACTATTCCGTTATAATGGTCTAGTATTTCGTTTTGAAGGTCTGGTATCACGCTATTACGGCCTACAAATCCGTTGTAATGGCTTACTTATCCGTTATAGCGGTACACTATTCCGTTATAACGGTCTAGTATCACGTTATAGCGGTCTACTAATCCGTTATAACTGTCTAGTATTCCGTTATAACGGTCTAGTCTTTCGTTTTAACCGTTTACTATTCCGTTACAACGGTCTAGTATTTCGTTAAAGTGGTCTACTATCCCGTCATAACGGTCTACTATTCCGTTATGACGGTCTAGTATCCCGTTATAACGGTCTACTAATCCGTTATACCTGTCTAGTATCCCGTTATAACGGTCTAGTATTTCGTTCTGACGGTCTGGTATCACGCTATAACGGCCTACAAATCCGTTATAGCGGCTTACTAATCCGTTATAACGGTTTACTATTCCGTTATAACGGTCTAGTATTTCGTTATAGCGGTATACTATTCCGTTATAACGGTCTTGTCTTTCTCTATTACGTTCTACTATTCCGTTATAATGGTCTAGTATTTCGTTGAAACGGTCTACTATCTCGCTACAGCAGTCTAGTATTTCGTTATGCCGGTAGAGTCTTCCGTTAAAACGGTGTACTCTTTTGTTATAAAGGTCTAGTATCTCGTTATAACGGTTCAGTATTTCGTTATAGCTGTCTACTATCCCGTTATAATGGCTTACTAATCCGTTATGACGATCTACAAATCCGCTATAACGGCCTACTAATCCGCTATAACTGTCTGCTAATCCGTTATAACGGTCCACTAATCCGTTAAAACGGTCTAGTATTTCGTTCTAACGGTTTACTATTTCGTTATAACGGTTTATAAGAAAATAATAGACCTTTATAACGAAATACTAGACCCTTAGAAAAGGATAGTGGACCGTTATAACGGATTAGTAAACCGCTATAACGGATTAGTAGACCGTTGTTACGGAATAGTGGACCGTTATGAAAGATTTGTTGGCCGTTATAACGAAATACTAGATTGTTAACGAAATACTAGCCAGTTATAACGGAATAATATACCGCTAAAGCGCAATAATTAACCGTTATAGCGGAATAGTAGACCGTTATAATGGATTGGTAGACCGTTGTAGCCAAATACTACACCGTTATAACGAAATGCTAGACCGTTATAACGGGATAGTATACCGTTATAACGGATTAGTAGACCGTTTTAGCGGATGAGTAGACCGTTATCACGAAATAATAGACCATTATAACGGAATAGTAGGTCGTTATAACGAAATAGTAGACCGTCATAACGAATACTGGACCGTTATAACGGAACAGCTCACTAAAACAGATAAGCAAACCGTTATGCCGAAATACTATACCGTTATAACGAAATACTAGACCGTCATAGCGGAATAGTAGACTGCTATAACGAAATACTAGACTGTTATAACGGAATAGTAGACTGTTAAAACGAAATACTATACCGTTATAACGGAATAGTAAATGTACAAAGTAGTTAATATTATATATCCTATTTGATGGCTGTGAAAGGTTTAGTCAAGTTATTATGCAACTGTTGTCGACAAGTCATGGAAAAGCGTCATGTCCTGATAGAAAATAGTCTATTCAGAATGAATTGAATACCGAACGATATCAGTTTTTATCAGTTTTATATATATCGTGGTGACAGGGTCTTAATTTAATTACTTGGCAGTCGTGAGATAGATATTTTGCCGAGCTTTCTGAAAAATTGATGTAGCCTAGAAAATAATTCTAGTATCCGGTATGTTTAAAAAATCACCTGCACATCTCCATATCGTTGAGAATTTGATTGTAAAATTAGACTAATTTCTTCCAAAATTTGGGTTTTTACGGCACAATAAATTTTGAAGTTGAAGTTGAGTTGAACTCTGGCAGATAGTTTGCATTTTGGTAGCATGTTTTAAAAACTCACTTGCACATCCCCATGTTGTTCAGAATGTGATTTAAAAATAATAAAAAAATGACTACTATATTTTTAGTTAGTGCACCCACACAAATAAAGTACCGCCTGATGCCTCACGCTTGACAGATCCCAGCATGACTAAAACCCCTCTTCCCCTGCGGAAGGGGAATAAAAACCTGCTCGCCACTTCTATTAGGATATTAGGGTGACGCTAACAATATATATACAATTCAATGTTCTAATCGAGCAGTCATAATCAGTATAAATGACCCTCATTTTCTCTAAATTTATGTGATCTTCCAACAACTTCCAGCTACCTGGAACATTAGACTAGAGAGACTAGATAATCAACGCCATACCTATGGCTCACATGGCTTACACTATTCATCTATCTACAGTAGGCCTATAGATAATAATGTGGTCCCGAATTAGAAGACACTGCTTTGTTGAAGGAGACATGATTGCTACACGAAGGCTAGTAAATGTATAACCAATAGGCCTAAGACCAATTACATTAATTGAAGTCACGATAAAAAAAACTGAGCTGTCTTTAAATTATCAGATGTGGCTCACCTGCATAAAGTTAGGTTGATGTAGATAGGTGTGATTCTAGAAAAATTGTATACATGCCACCAGACTGAAGCTCAGGCTCCTTTAAATGAAGACACGTTTGAAAAAGATATTAGAACAGCTCTGAAGAAGACACGTGATCATGTTAACAGTTTTTGCCAGTTTGACCTTGAAATGACCTTGATATGACCTTCAAATTGCTTTCGGATGGTACGCCAGCAAAACAAAACCCCGCCCATGTCAAACTTCATAACCCAATTATTTATCAAGATTTTGCTATGGGAGCCCAAGCTAATGTCTTACAATGCTGCATAATTTTAATTTGGCCCGTTCAACTAAATATTGAAGAAGAATCGTAATAAGTGGAATACCTAGAATACCTAGCCTCCTTTCCAAGGTTGATATTGCCCTTAATATCCTAAAATGTGTGTGGAAAATACATAGGACGAAGAGTATGTCAAAACCAGTCCTTTGTGATAAATGACTGCACAACAACAGCGTGGAAATTGATAAAAAGTGGGCATTTTAACTATTGTCTGCCAGTTTGACCTTTAAATGACCTTGGTGTGACCTTGATATGACCTTGGTGTTATGTTTATGATTCAAAACAGTCTCTTCGAGTATTTGACATACTTTTGGGACACAGAAACAAATCATAGACATTGTAATATACGATTTTCACTACTTTTTGGGTTTGCAAGTGCATATTTTGACCTTTCGAGGTCAATGACCTCTAGAGGTCATCAGAGGTCAAATCCAGTTTACCTCCACATCTTAAAATGACCCTTAGGATATGCTCTACAAGTGGTAGAAATTTCATGCTTTAATCATAAAATGCACAATAGGTTACCTTATCTACTAAACTATTATATGTTTGGACTTCATTTCCACAAATCACCGATATTGCCCCCACTTGAAGCCGTGCATCGTGCGAAACACCACCTCAACTGATTAAAAATTAAATGTCGTACTTCAAAGCTGTAAGGGCTAGGCTGCAGAAATAGGATAGTAACAGCCTGTTGCTCAAGCGCAGGACGAACAGCTGGCATGTGGCCAGCGCCTGCCCTGTGCGCTCAGCATTGCCCGTGACTGTCCAGCATGCTCAACGTGCCGCCAATGCACAGTTGGCAAACGACAGGGGGCATGTCAGACAATGCCCTGTCTGTATATAAGACAACAATTGATTTTTTTTCAAAATAAATTTGAAACATAAAATATAAAAAGGAATCCTTTTTTCAGTTGCAGTTGGCACTCTTGTTTAAAAAAATGCCTATCCCAAAGACACGGTGTTATGATCACAAGTGAATACGACATAAATAGTCTACGCTTAAAAATTACTTATTTATAATATTTAATTATGACACTGTTGTAAACTAATAAAGGACTACATTACTCATATTCACACTTAAAATCAAGGGAAAAAAGAAAAAAAGAGGTCATGTTTCCCAGTCAGTTAATAACCATGGAGTTTATTCAAACATAAAAAAATCATGAAATAACATGAAAATTCAATAAATGTGGCAGAATTTCAAGGGATTCAACAATTGCAAAAATTTGCATGGCCTTGCTAAAATGTTAATTTCCCGTTAGGTCTATATATTACGTCATTCAATGTACCTCCGAATCTCTTGTTTTTTTAAATTATCATCACACCCTTATTTTGGCGCCTTTCTAATAATTTATAACGGTTTTAATTATAAGCACGTGGACTACTAATTCATATTCAACACAGTTTGCGCAACATCTATTTTATGCATCAATTCAGCAAAATATTTGTTATATGTTTCACCCGTCTTGTTTTAATTAGGACTTCATAGTATCGGGAAACTTGGCTTGTGTCATTTTTAACCCCTGTATAATTTACCCTTTAATAAAAGAATAAACAAATTGATATCAAAATGATCAACATTGTTTCATCTTTATGTTATTGGTGCTCAATTGACTCGTCAGGCTCGCAAATATTCGTATCATGCTCGCTGGAGACGTGTTAGAAGAACACTAGGTACTGATTATGTATGTGGCTGGATTATGATGAACCCTAAAACAACAAACTTGGAACGTGAGCTCTGCATGTATCTGGCATTGATATGACGCTGTTCTAGCGGGCTCTACATGTTTCTGAAAGTATCCTGGCGTATACATTGATACGCTCATATGCGTTAATTATTTCGAGCATGCACAAGTTCTTACGGCGCTTACGGTGTGTGCAAAATATGTGTAGCGTTAGAACAGCGCGCTTGACGAGCCAGTAATGAGTGCTGACACATGACCAACGCCTTAGCAAAAATTAATAAAGTTTTAGTGCGTGGCTCGTGCGTCAACCATGTGTGATGGAGCCTTACAGCTAGAAAATACCTGAAAAATGACGACACTGAGCGCTCGTATAGCGCTCATCTAAGTTGTTCCAAATTGATGTCCTGCAAATATATAACATACACGTGTGTGCTAGATGGCTACCCGACTTATTCATGCCGCGCGCTGGCAATGCACTGTGCATTCACTAACTTCATCGCCCTGCCTAATGCACTGTTTCCTTGGAGCAAAATATGCTGAATGAATTTCAACAAATCAAAATGCAAATTGATGTCGATGTGTTGTAATGTCTCCATTGATAATAATATCTTTAGCAATTATATTTGGCTCAAGGCAGAAGTATTCTGAAGTACTGTAGTCCGATGTGGAGTCCCTCTCATACAAAATTCCCGTATTTCTTATTTTTGACATGGTTGTCAATAATTAGAAATCAGGAATTTCGTCTCTATATCTAGCCCAACTGGTGAATGCGCAGCACAAAAATTAAAAAAAAACTTTGCAGTTTTAGTCTATGGACATGGTTACACCATATGGTCATATTATTAAGCTGAAATAAATCGCCGATTTTTTTATGATTTTAAACCTGGACATGTCCCTTTAATAGTAATACTTTTATTTATACCCCTGTCACACAAACCTGCGCTCGTCCGCCGACCGTTATTTGCTCCCGGAATTGGACATTTTTGTCAAAGCGCAGTGATATTGCAGAAATATGTCAAATCCACGAGACCAAGTAGTTTTGCAGTAGCTTACAGTACGCTCTCGATTTGCTGATTGCGTTCTCACTGCGACCCCAATTGGAGCAGCAGAGCGCTCTCCATGAGCTCCCACGGCGCTCTGTGCGCTCTTAATAAGCTTTCACTGCGCTCTGTGCGCTCACAATACGCTTAAAACTCGATCATTGTACCTGTATCGAAATTTCCACCTCAAAATGAATCAAAATAACAGACAATATAATTATATTTACATTCACTGTGAAAATTAATTCCACCTCAAAGTGAATGAAAAACACACAATTCCATATAAATCAAATTATAGTTGATCAAAATGATAGTTTTCAAGCAAACACGAGACGTTGACCCAATGCTGGCTCAATGCTGGGTCAACGTTTCGTGTTGGCTGGGTTATAGGGCTTCCTTTTTACCACTTTTCCCACTAAGTTTTTTATTTTATTATCGATAAATGCATGTTACATAACTATTATTAAAAGTATATTACCACTTTGACCGCGATGTTATTTAATTTAAATGTTCACCCATTTGAATTTTGTCTCGGTGCCGCGACCCACAACTTCAAATGGGTGAGAATTAGTGATATTTGGTTAATTTAAAGGGACTGGCCCAGGCTAAAATCATAAAAAAATCGGTGATTTTATTTCGGGTTCTTAATATGACCATATGATGTAAACATGTACATAGACTAGAACTGCAATTTTTTATAATTTTTGTGCTGCGCATTCATCAGTTAGACTAGATATAGAGACGAAATTCCCGCATTTCCTATTTTTGACATGGTTGTCAATAATTAGAAATCAGGAATTTCGTCTCTATATCTAGCCTAACTGGTGAATGCGCAGCACAAAAATTATAAAAATTTGCAGTTCTAGTCTATGTACATGTTTACATCATATGGTCATATTAAGAACCCGAAATAAAATCACCGTTTTTTTGATGATTTTAGCGTGGGCCAGTCCCTTTAAAACCAAACGATTGCAAATCTTGGTGTTAAACACTTATTTTATTTCCCAATAATGTGATTTGATCGGCTCATAAAACGGATTTGCAACGACTATAGTCCCGACTAGCGGTGAAAGGGTTAAGGTGGGCTGTAACATTTCCTATATAATTAATATTGTGAACCCTTATAGCACTTGTGTAATCAGTATAGGATAAAGCCCGAGGAGCTCTACATTCTTAGCTGTGAAAAAAGCCTGATGCCGTAGGCCGAGGCTTTTTCGTCGGACAATGAAAATAATGTAGTGGTGTGTTTAAATTTATTAGAATTAAAATATGGCATACATATTAATTACAATACAGATCATAAATATTGAAACAATGATGTTCGTTGGGATTTGATACTGATACTTGTTACCGAATATCAGGTGTTGCGCAGTCATAGCAATCTGGCTTGACAGTGTTCCGATACTTGAAGAAGGTTGCTGGATCTTCGTGTCGTAGCTAAGGTATTAGCCGGTGATAGTGACCAAATTGGATTCTTCTCTGCACGTTTAACCAAAATAGACCCAGCATCGCCTCCTCCTTCTTTTCTCCCATTGCTTTCTCCTTTTAAGGATGGTGACAATGACCTGGTCATCCTGTGCATGTTGTGCTTGTATATGTGCTAATTGCTCTACAATTAGAACATTCTGCATATCTGCGGCCATAGTGAAGAACAGACAAAACTAATTGTCTTGGTGGAGCTGTATTTATGCCAATTGCCTGTGTTTTGGTGTTGAGCATGTGTCATATTAACAAAGCGCGTTACGAACGTATTACAAGCGTATTACAAACGTCGGGACAGCGCTTTGGACGTATAGCGAGCGTCACGGTCTTAGTGGCAGCGCAGTGAGGACGTAGAATGAGCGTGAATAAACCCATCGAGCGCAGTAGAAGTGCAATAACAGCGCAATAAGAACGTGAGAGGCACGTAGTGAGAGCTCAATAAACGCACAACAGTCGCAGGGGATAATATCTGCTCTCCCAAGTCGCTTATATGCTTTGCTGCTACGTCCACAACACGCTGATGGAGTTCTAAATGCGCTGACGCGGCGACCATAGTGCGTCATTACACCACTTTCGCCAGAGCACCGAACCCCCACGTTTCATTTGTGCATGCTCATAACAAGCGTAGAGGTTTGGCGCTCAAGGTAACTCATACCCTACCCCGTCCTTGGTAGCGTTTACTGCGTCAGCAAGTCGTTCTTACTGCGCTCTTCCTCACGCTTTCATACTTTTCAGGTCGCAGTGGGAGCACCGTGTGAGCGTAGGTTGGTGTGACAGGGGTATTAAGTATGTATGTATGTGTATATGTTATAATGAAAAGTACCATATTATTTTTACCACTTTTTTATACATACGCTTGTTGTATGTCCCTTTATATAATAAACTAAAGCGTTGCGTAGTTTTAATAATGGTTCTACGCTTTCCAGAGCCGTTTTTTCTTATATTAGCTACATGGTGTAGAACAACTTGTAGCTATTTTATATCTGGTTCTGGTGCGGGAAACTGATAACAGACAATTGTCAGCTATCTTTATATTATGCATAGACCCCTACATATCACAAAGTTAAGCATCTACTGTGTATATTTTCAAAATAGCATGTACACAAACACATTGCTATTTTAAACTTACATGAAAAGTATGCCAACACCTATAACTACTCAACAGTTGTTTTTTTATTATACGGTTATATATTACTTTATCATATAATTTTAATTATCTAATATATTGCTGACGGGCCTCGTATAGGTCGTCTTGACCTGTTCCCATCAACCAAAGTTAATAACATGCTTTTGTTTAAATATTTTTGCGAGCTCAACCGAGGCTCATTATTTATTATGTCTCCCCTCTGTACACAGAAGGGGAGACATATAGGTTTGCTTCTCATAGCTCATTTTTATGTCACATCAGTTTTGTGACTGTGCGTTCTGTGCTCCCTGTCTATCATGCAGGCGGTCAAACACGAGACGTTGATCCAATGTCGGGCTATTGCTGGCCCACTGTCTACGACGCTGAGCCAACATTAGCCCAGTATTGGATTACAGTGCGTGTTTGACGCCACGCTGAATATGGGCCATCGACACAGACGGCTGGCCAACATTAACCCAGTTTTTGTTCAAAGCATCGTGCGGGTATTACAGCCAGCATGAAGTAGGCCTACTGACTAGGTTGAATGGATACTAGCCAGCACCAGCGACACTGGCCCAACATTTAACAGACATTCGGTCAATGTCGGCTTGCACTGCCTGACCCGCAGCCCAGCAAACACGAGGCGTTGAACCAGTGCTGGTTTTATGCTGGGCCAGCGTCGCAGATGGTGGGCCAGTATTGAACCAGCATTGCGTCAAAGTCTCGTGTTTGCTGGGAGTGTTGACAGGCCACATTTGTGTTTTGCACATCACCGGGTGTGAAGATATTAAAACTGTTGCCCCACTGATTGAGCCTTAAGACGATTTAGTTACTGTAGATCATCTTCCCGGCAGCAAGTCTTGACACAGCGAGGTCTCAGGAGTAGCGAACCTTGCGGGGGAAGATGCTGTAGATATAAAAAACGGGTTCCACCACATCAAAATACATAATCTCTACCTGTCTACTGTCCAGAGAAGGTATTTAGTAACATTTATTACAAAAGCCATTCACACAACATCTAATAGCTATAAACCTTTATGGTTACGCAGCTGGAGGGGAGACATATCCAGTTTTTTTAAACAAAAAAACTAGACTCTTCTAGTTATGTTCAGTGCGGGTATTGTGCATATGCAGTATGTATGTGTGACTGACACAGCAGGTCCGTATTGGTCATGGGACTACTTGATAATACTGTGAGACAAACTTCTTGTCACTTGGTCCTGATGTAATCGGCCTGACATAATCCCCAAATTGGTCATTGCTCGGCGAAACCCCCCCCCCCCCCAATGTCGCATCTTTCTAGGGGGTGAATCTCAGTCGGTGGATTCACCTACCTATTGAGCCTGTGTCGAGCCCACCCTGGGTTACGGCGGTCCTCAGAAAAAGCCCCATCACGTCCAATGTGGAATTTCAACTGGAAAGTAAAAAAAAAAATACTAAGAAAATAACGCACAGCGCAAAACACACGCTGTGTTTTTGCCATAAACTCACTAGCTCTTTTTATATCCTGACAAGGGGCGGGGGCCCTAGGGTAGTGGTTAGCACCGCTGCCTTTCACGCCAGAGTTCGGGGTTCGGTTCCCGGTCTCAGCGGTTTCAAAGAAACAAAAATGTTTCTTCCCCATCCACGTGTGAAAGTTAGTATTGTGGGGAGCCTCCGTGACCGAGAGGTAGCGTGCTCGGCCTCAGACCGCCAGGGTTCGAATTTCGAATCCTGTGTCTGGAGGACAGTGTCATCTTTGTGTTTTGCACAAACAAAAATGTTTCTTCTCCATCCACGTGTGAAAGTTAGTATTGTGGGGAGCCTCCGTGACCGAGAGGTAGCGTGCTCGGCCTCAGACCGCCAGGGTTCGAATTTCGAATCCTGTGTCTGGAGGACAGTGTCATCTTAATCATCTCACCATCCTCAGGAGGTTCTCCTGGCCCAGTTTAGCCTATACCGTCTGCGACGCTGTCCCAACATTGAGCCAACATCAAGTTCATGTCTCATGTTTGCTGGGTAATCACAGAGAAGCATTTCATGTCTCACTTTTGCGGATGTCTCATGGCATACACGAGTGTATTAAGCAGTAGGCAATATACTCACTTCTACTTTCTTGTCATGCCTCGCCGTGCTCAATCCATCTAAATTAGTGGCATCTTACATGACTATAGAGGCTGTATATCTGGCTTTCATCAGGTCTATTAGAAATTGAGAGAGTGTTGTCATCACACGGCAAAATGACAAACTGGCGGTGAATTCAAAGTAAAATCGACAATAACATAACGTATAAATATTGTGAATTCCTTCATCTCAGTGGTGCTATTCATCATCGGTGGAAAGCGATAGGACTATATTCATTCAGGAAATAATGTGGTGCACGATACAAATAGGGGAAGTGGTAGTGTATTTTTGACTTCATTTTTCTATATAACTATATAAGCGATCTCAGGGTGAAGGTTACGGTGGGACTTTGACAGGGCGGGCGCCAGGCACTTGTACCTTAATTTTGATGATCCACGACTTTTAGTTTTAATTTCTGGCTACCCTCGATTTTTACCTCTTTTTTTCTGTATGACCTTGTCGTCTCAGGGTCAAGATCACGGTGAGAATGACCTTAGATGGGCCGGCGCCAGGCACTTGTAATTTAATTTTGATGATCCACGACTTTTAGTTTTGATTTCTGGCTACCCTCGATTTTTGGGGCGGGGGCCCTAGGGTAGTGGTTAGCACCGCTACCTTTCACGCCAGAGTTCGGGGTTCGGTTCCCGGTCTCGGCGGTTTGGAAGAAACAAAAATGTTCCTCCCCCATCCACGTGTGAAAGTCAGTATTGTGGGGAGCCTCCGTGACCGAGAGGTAGCGTGCTCGGCCTCAGACCGCCAGGGCTCGAATTTCGAATCCTGTGTCTGGAGGACAGTGTCAATCATCTCACCATTGAGATGATTGGTGAGATGATTTTTTACCTCTTTTTTCTATATGATCTTGAGATCTCAGGTTGAAGGTCACGGTGGGAATGACCTTGGATGGGTGGGCACCAGTACCTTAATTTTGATGATCCACGATTTTTAGTTTTAATTTCTGGCTACCCTCGATTTTTTACCTCATTTTTCATTGTTGTACATGCTTAGCTGTATTGTGCTTGGCATACAAACTGTATTGTGTTTGGTATACTAAATGTATTGTGTTCGATATACTAACTGTGTTGTGCCTGGTATACTAACCCGAATGTATTGTGCTTGGTATACTAATTGTATTGTGTTTGATATACTAACTGTATTGTGCTTGGTATACTAAATGTATTGTGTTCGGTATACTAACTGTATTGTGCTTGGTATACTAAATGTATTGTGCTTGGTATACTAACTGTATTGTGTTTGGTAAACTAACTGTACTGTGTTTGGTATACTAACTGTATTGTGCTTGGTATACTGACTGTATTGTGCTTGGTATACTAACTGTATCGTGGTTGGCATACAAGCTGTATTGTGCTTGGTATACTAACTGTATTGTGTTTGGTATACTAACTGTATTGCGCTTCGTATACTAACTGTATTGTGTTTGGTATACTAACTGTTTTGTGCTTGGTATACTAACTGTATTTTTTTATATACTAGCTGTATTGTGCTTGGTATACTAACTGTATTGTGTTCGGTATACTAAATGTATTGTGCTTGGTATACTAACTGCATTTTGTATGATATACTAACTGTATTGTGCTTGATATACTAACTGGTGATTTTCTATATTTACGTGTTTGAGAATAGTAGTACTTTATCTTAAAAAACTAACAGTTAAAGAAATCAATAGCAATGCCCTGGACATAATGATAAGATAATGCCCACAGCGCTTGTCAACATGACACGTTTATTATGGTCATGAACACAGGTTAAAGACGCTAATGTAAAGCCATTTAGAAGAACAGGTTTTCTACAACTTCTGAGTGTATAGCAATAATGATTGATTACACTCCAAGGCAGACGTTGCAACAGAAAATCCGTGAACTACCCGGAATAGCACTCTAATTTCTCAGTGTGTGCGCACGGGGCAGGTGTTTGAGATGGACTGGCTGATGATGGTCGTCGGTCAGTCCCACGTCCAGCAAACAAATATTGCTGGTTTATTGTTGGGTCAGCGTCGCAGACTGTGGACCAACGTACTTCAAATCGACTTTAGCTCAACGTCTGAATTTGACTGAGAAAGGCGAGGGCAGTAGAACATTAGCTACAGCTGGGCTGGCGATCAGTGTGTGTCTTCCCCTTTCCCAAGTCAACTTGAGACGTTAAGCTAGCACGCACGCTCAACCAATGTACTTTAGCATTGGATGTTGGGTAAGCGCCGCAGGTTATATGCCGTGTTTATTAAGATGTCATGAGTGTCGATGTCTATTAGCATACTTTTATTTTAAATATAAATGTGACTCTATGTCAACATTTGCATATGGATTTGGTAATGTTTCCGTAAATGTGTATCAACTAACGGAATGCATCATCATAATAAGCGTTTTGGGAGAGGTTTCGTCTGTTCTCTATCATGAATCATCAGCAGACCTGACTCAGAAATAAACAGATCAAAGTATCGGTCAACATGATCGACCCACAAAGGGACAGGGCTGGAACCAGTAACCATCTGCGTTCAATAAGCACAAGCCATCGTAACAGAACAGTTATCTATTCCAACATAATTCTCCACATGGAATCCATCTCCTGAAACTTAATTGATTGATTGTGCTTACCGCCATTGTCATAGATAAATTAAAACCAAAGTGATGTGTCGTTTCTTCTGCCTTGTTAAATGCAAAAAATTGTCCCGATTCCCCAGTTGGACATACAAACTCACATAGTCATATAGCACACCGAGTCCATATTAGTCCCATGGCAGACCGTGAGACCCGCATACTGGCCCAGCAAACACAAAACCTTCACCCAATGTGGATTTGCCGTTGGGCCAGCGTCGTATGGTTTAACCTGCTGTGTTTTCGGCGGCTGACGTTATACCGTTCTAGGCCATGGGCTACAACTACCCACCGTGCACCCCTCCCACATTTCACACACATCAACTTTTTTTAAACCTTGCTATGTCTAAAACATGAAATGAGATGTTACCAGCAAAAAAAATAGGGATAAACTTTATATTTTGACTCCTTATAGAAGGGTACCCCCAAACCTGTCTAAAATTAGGGTGTAGGGTTACGCAAACGTCTGTCGTTGATGTTTTGGCTATCCAATCTGCACTTGCGATATACCATATAACAGATATTTAGATTCCCGTTCTCATAATATATCACACATTGCAGTAGAGTAAGTAGTTGTCTCTCCTCATACGCTCAAGCATGATTTTTTATTATAAAATAATCAAAATGAACAAAAAACAAAACGATTAAACATGGTGAAAGAAAACAACCTAAGAAAATGTAATTATTGGATATATCCATATCTGGCCTATATTTTCGGAACCCAGATATGTGTATGCTTTAAAATGAGTGCTATTTATATTTATAAATGTCCAAAAAAAATTAATGAAAACATATTTGAAGCCTTGCATGAAAATATTTGTATTTAGCATGGGCTGATATCTGAAACATGATTTGTTCCTCCGAATTTTTGTGTATAATTTTGTATCCACTTGTTTTTACATAATTTGTGTGTGCTGAATTCGAATCTGTCGGATAATATTCTACATTTTATGACCTTCACCTTCAAATTAGTAAAACACAAAATGGCTGCCACAATGTAAAGAAAACCCCGTATTGTCTATGTTTTTTCGCACAAGAAAGCACAATTGATGATTTCTGCAAGATTTTTTATTACAGTGCTACCTCGATATAATGTCAACATTGGGACTCTGCAATTTTTTGGCATTATGGCGGGGTGGCATTATGGCCAGGGGAGGTGATTTGGGATTGTGGAGATTCGAGATGATCGACATTATTTCTGATACATATTGACTGTTCTAACGCATTCTGATTATAATAATAACAAAACGAGAACACGCATCAATATCATTACATAGTCACCCTCTGTAGACCTGTCATGCAGATACTCTCTCTAACATGGTGTTATGCGTGATTCTCTCTCTAACATGGTGTCCTGCTTTCTAATGCGCTGTCAACAAGCGCATATGACGACCAGAAATTCACAGTTTTCGCATATTTACATATGCTAAAAATGTTCATTTTTTTATGAATAGCTGTTGTACCACCTGGCAAACACATGTACGAATTGGAATCGATTTGCTGTGTTTCTAAGGCGAGATAGACGCCTGCTCACACTAACCATTTTGAACTTTAAGTTCAAACAAAGGTCATTGTGATCGAAAAACATGAGACATAAATTTATCAATTCTAAATTATGCAGAAACCAGAAATCGTGCAATAATATGTAACAAAAATATAGAACAGGTGTGGTTTTGGCGGCCATTTTTTTTTTTGCTTTTTTAAATGAGATTGACACCAAAGATAGAATTTTAACCGACAAATTCGAATTCAGCACACCCAAATTATGTAAAAGCAAGCGCAAAAAATAATTAGCACTAGAATGGCGAGCAAAGTTCAATGTTTTATATTTCAACCCCCCTAAATACACACATTTTTATAAAAAAAGCTGCAATATTCTCTCATTTAAAATATATATATGCCATGTACAAATCTACATGACACTCAGTTTTAAGCAAATACACATCTGGATTCAGAAAACATAAGTTAAATATAGATATGACCAATAATTATGTTGTATTAAGTCGTTTTCATTGACCATATTAACTAGCTTGTTTTGTTGTCGATTTTGATTATTTTGTAATAAAAAACATGTTCCAACGTATTTGTAGAGAAAACCCTTTAATCCACTGCATCATGCAATACATCATTAGAACGAAAATTTAATTACCTTTTATATGATTATATTGCATGTGTAGATTGCTAAACAAGAATAGCTACGACAGACGTTTGCGTAGCCTTACCCCCTAATTTTAGACAGGTTTGGAGGTACCCCCCTATAAGGGGTCAAAATATAAAGTTCATCCCTATGTTTTTGCTGTTAACATCTCATTTCATGTTTTAGACATATCAAGGTTTAAAAAAAGTTGGTGTGGGTGAAATGTGGTGGGGGGGAGGGTGCACGGTGGGTGGTTGTAGCCCATGCCCTATTCCTTGGTTATACATATCACTCCACTTGGTGATCATACCCATTTGATGCAGGCATTCAACCAGTCGACTTCATCCATCAGTGATGGGCCAATGTTGGTTTGATGCTGGGCCAGCGTTGCAGACGCTGCCCCAGCATTAAACCAACATTGATTAAAATGTTGATTTCATACTGGTTCCAATGTTGGTTTATTGCTGGGCCAGCGTCGCAGACGCTGTACTAGCATTAAAACAACATCACTTTAACGTCTGGCTCTGGTGCTGTCTATTGATCTGTTATGTAGAGTAAGGGAGGACACAGACCCTGGAGACAAAGCTATGTAGAGGGATCCCGCACGGCTAGTTTACATGGATCACTTGTCCAAGGACTCTGAACAGGAGGAACATGTGCTGCTCTCGCCGGAGAAGTTTGATAACATTCATGTCTGCAGAGTTAGTCGATTGTAGTCGTACCGGCCAGCGTATAACATAGTCATCTTGATCGGAATCACTACTATCATAAATCGTTGGTAAGGAGCGCGGGACGAGGCTGATTTCCGGGTTTGCACTGACCACCCCCCCCCCCCCTCCCCAGGCATTGCACTGAGCAGTTATTTAGCAAACGACATTAGTGTCCCGGATACAAAATGGTAGCGCCTGCAGCCACCGTAAAGACGCAGCGGTGTGGATACTGCCAGTGAGATGAGAGGGACGCCATCAGCAGAACATGTTCTGATTACGGAGAGAAAGGACGCTGTGACCCGGTGATGCCAGTCAGTCACCTTTTTTTCAGTCACCCTGTCTACAAGCACGTCCATATACGGTCAGTGATTACAGTATCCAAGCATACACAACATGTGGTCTCCACAGATCAATGTAAGATCATGGCTGGACCATCGTCACAGACGGTGGCCCAGCAATGATCTCACAGTGGCTCAATATATTGTGTTTGTTGGAACATATCTCTTTGTGAGTAGCATCTTTTTTCTTCCAAACATAGATACTTTTGATCTCTTTATTGCATGATCATTGCAGTTACATTAACATAGGCGACAGTGACAACATATTATATGTACATATGTGTGCGTTTCTTGCTGTATGATAGCAGTACTTTGGTCTTAGATTTACTGCTGTAAAATTTCAAAACGTTTATCAGACGAATGTTATTCGCACATCGTAGTGAGAAGCACACACTTTGTGCTGCGTCGTTTTCTTTGTTGATAAAATATTTATTTTGAGAGCGTATGATCAACGTAAACCACAACCGATCCCTATATTTAGTGCTTTTAAAATACTGTATACAAATTTAATATATTTTTGGGCCACAGCACATTTATCAACTAAATAGACAATTTCATTCATATAGTTTCTCAGCAAAAACAGCTGGTACGCTGCGTTTTTTGAATAGTAATAGTAATGAGAAAGCATCCGTGAGAGTGCCGGTTGGATACTTTTTATTACCTTACTCTTCAGGCCACACCTCATACCAGACACACAACTTTAGAGATTCTTGAAAATATACACCGTAGCTCTGCAGTGCGAAAGCACAAAACAGTATATGGTTACTTCCTAAGTGGACAACTACTGCCATGTTTGTTTTTATCTGAATGAAAAGCAAACAGCAGTATATTTTGTCAGTCCAGGGTTACTGTTACTGTATTTTGTATTTACAGTGCGGTAGAGCGGTCTGTCTTAACTTAGGCTGTGTGAGGTATGCCTAGTGTTGGATCCATCCGGATACTGATGCTGCTCCCTCTGGACAGACCCACCCCCCCCCCCCCCCGCACTGAGGTGCAGATAAAAGTATCCTGTCCGCATTTATAAACGATCACGTTACCTTTCAACGTTATAGACTGATTTATCAGCAACTACGATACATCGCTCCAAAGTTAGGCTGGTTATAGTATTATGGTAACATATTCTCAGCAACCATTAAAAAATCCATACATTCCAACCCCAAGCCTGAAATACACCAGAATTACCGATGGTTGGCTTCAAACATGTTTACTTCTAGAAGCCGAAAATTAATATGACATCAATGATGAAAATAGTAAATTAAGCATATAATTCAAAGCTGAAGACGCTCGTATAAATGATAATTGTTTAGTTCAAATATGTCAAGTATGTGATTTTTTCGATTTTTCTCTGATGACTTTGACCTTGACTTCAGATGACCTTCAAGCTATGCCTAGCGCTCAACACATGCTTGAAACTGTGTGATATGGCATAAATATCAGGGAAATTTGTCGAAACTTAGGAATTGCTTGATGCAGTGTATAAATGTATCTGGCAACGCATACCTCAAAGGTCATAGGTCTTTTTTTTCACTTAAAAACGCGAAACCCAAGGCCATATAACCTAGTATTGTCCTTTAATAATGACCTGGGATGTACTAGGCCTACAGTTAAAATATGGGATTTGTCGAGTCAAAATATGCTATAGGCCTACTACAGCCGAAAATAAACATGACATTAACGATAAATTTAGTAAATGAACTTTAAATCTGAAGATTCCTGTGTTAATGAAGTAGTTTAGTCAGAATATGAGATTGTTTCGAGTCCAAATATGCGATTTCTTTGATTTTGCGGCCGCGGATGACCTTGACCTCGAATGACCTTCAAACCTTTATTATCCTTCGCTGCGTGCTTGAACTGTGCGGTATGACATCAATATCAGCGAAATAATGTCGAAGCGTTTTAAATATAAGAAATATTCATAGACTGTATTATTAAGTATGCAGTCCTAAAGGCCCGTTTACACGAAGCAATCTCGTCTGATGAGCTGGACTCATCAGAAGGAATCGCAACCAAATCGCTCCGTGTAAACATGAAATCTTATACTTTTTTATGGTCCACAAGACGACTCAGGGAAATAGAACGTGTTCTATTTTGCTGCGATATTTCACGGCTGATAAGGCGCACTGACCAATCAAATCGCAGATAAACATCACGTGATTGTGGCCACGTGTTTTCCATGCGGTCCCGAATTCCACATTCCGAGCATATTCTAGTATCCTTGCACATATATACTTATTACTATTTTGTACACATGGTACAGTGGACATCAAAATGACCAATATGAATGTAGAACTTTAAAGCCGCACTAACAGCGATAGGTTAATATCTTTGATGGGAGATGAAGTTAGTTTATGGGACATATTTTCCCAAACTACCACAACCATGACAAAAAAGCAGGCTGAGCAGCATGTAGCGACAGCTATGGGAGTATCAAGTCATCACATTTGTTTGACATTTTTCTTGTGTAATGTCTGGCCCCTGATGTATATTATACACGTTACACACCAAATATTAAGTCCGATATTCTTGCCATACACCTACTCGAGTCAACATTTCGCACTTACATTAAAAAAACGAGTTTAAAAAGTAACAGGAAATGTAAATATATTCAGGCATGAAAACATGCATTTTGTTAATAACTGGGGCTAATGGCCTCATATAGCTCTGTACTTAGATCAAAGAGTCTATATGCATATTATACCCTTTTTGCTTAGGTTATAAGCATGGTATAAAAAGAAAGTGAATGTTCAGTTGTTTAACGTCACTTCTCAAATTAAATGTGGCAATGAAGCATCTGGATGACCTACTTTCTTGAACATATATTGCATGGTGTAAACAGGCATGTCTCACCAGACCAGATTGCTTGCGATGATTGCATGAGTCGACAGCTCATCAGATATTGCATCGTGTAAACAGGCCTTTAGTGCAACTTTTGCAACCCCCTTACCCTAGGGGACAGGAGGAGATTTTCGCTCTGTAAAAGCATGAATACCGACTGTGCAGCTCAAGACAAACATTTTATCAAGCCACGAAGTACAGTGCAATCTAAAATAAACAAGACCAACGATAACATTTTGCCATTAAATCAAGGGATCCCTGAGACTATAAGGACTGGCTAAAAACACCGGTAAACCGTTTATGTTGCGCTCTAAATTATGAACCAACGGTAAACCAGCGCTGGTCCTGTGTCTGGTGTATAGTGAAATACATTAGTCTCAAGTTGAAAACATAGTAGAGTAAAAAAACATGTTAAAGTTAGATATTTTACTGTTCGAACAAACCCCACAGTTAGGGTTAGTTCGAACATGGGATGGGGTGTGCTGCACAATGTTGGGTGTGCCAGATATTTTGTGGGGTTAATCTGAACAGTCGAACTAGCCCCATTTCATGTGTTCTTTGTTCAAACAAAACCCACATGGACGTATTTTGAAAAAAAATGTATATTTAGAACTAATATCATAGAAGGCAAACTACCATGTATAAAGGATTATTAACTTTAGCTAGGGCACTACAATTATAAGAGTTGAAACTGTCAGGTTCAATTGCAAACATTGAGTAAAATAACATTCTGTGCGACAGCAAAAAAAACATTTCACCCCTCAAAATGATCAAGTGTCATTAATTTTTTAGAATTTGTTTTGATGAAAACCTTTGAACATGAATTCAAGGGTAATGATACAATCATCCACAAGGAGGCAGCACAGAACGAAAATACATTTGCTGGCAAAATTATGGGTACTGTACGTACTGACTATTCCCTGTGCGAGCTACTGCCGGTCGTCCCTACGTTTCCGTTTATTGAGACATAAATCAATCTCGTCTGATTGATATAGATTTAGTATGCTTGACAAACACTCGTCACGTGCTTCTAAGGGTGCAACGTTGTTTCATAACTACACTGTACTTCCTGTTGACGTTAATATTTGGCAATGACTTCTTATAGCAGTTTGTAACAAAGAAATGTCTCATTTCTCATTGTTGTGTCTCGCTACCGAGACCAAAAACTTCAGGTGGGTGACAAAATATCATGTTTAACTTTTGATCAAACATTAATCTTAATAATCAAGATTTGCAAATCTTAATATGTTTAAAAAAAATTAATTCCCGATCACAGTGACTTTATTGGCTAATAAGACGAATAGCGATAGTTGTCGCGCATATTGTTTAATGGTTAAGATGTGAATTCAATACACTGTTTGCACGATTTTGCGCATAAGCAGGACTTCCAACCAAATAGTTCAGTTTTAATCACTGTGTGGCGTGTTGTAATAGAAGTGTGACAGGACTCCCAACTAAATAGTTCAGCTTTTAGTCACTGTAGTGTGTGGCGTGTTGCTATTGGGAAAGGTGTATTGAGACATTTGAAAGTGAATGAAAACGACTAGTATCTGATGGGAGCTAACATCTGTAAAGTGTTGCGTGCGGCCATTAAGTGCATGCTTTCCTTTATTTAACGATCCAACCACTCTCTTTCCATTATTTGTCAGTGATTCTCATATTATTTCTCGTGTTTATAAAACCGCTTTACCAGACCGGAATCTTAATGCATTTGTTTTCTCTACACCTAGCTTGATCTGACGGTCATGATGTTCTTGGCGAGCATGAATATTATTTGCCGATACGTGCGTGCCAAACAATGGGAAAGGAAACGGTATCCACACAAAGCACTGGCTTAAATAAATCTACGTTACCATAGCTTATCCTTATGAATGACGCGTGTATAGAATAATCTTCACCGCGAACTAATTGCACTTGCTAAAAACCAACAAACACGTGTCATTTACCAACGCTGCTTTAGTGATTGCAAGCGTTGAACCAGCATCAAACAAGCATCGACTTAATGTATTGTCTGCTGAACATGCAAAAATAGGTTCGTTGTTACGCTCAAGATTTGGTGGTTGTAAAACGATAATTTAATGCTATTCGAAAAAAGGTTATATGCATAGCAACATGAGCAAAGTCACTTTAGCTGATTAGTACGAAGATGATACTACGATATAGAGCAATAGCATTAGCGTTAGAACATTAAATACCTGATGGAAGAAAAAAAACGTACCTTAAACTATGTATATGCCTACATGTCTACATGACTACACTAGCCTATGTCTATGTCTACATGTCTATTTCTTAAAATATTATCAGATTATTAATCTGAGCTAGACGCACCCAGATTAGCTCTGGACAGTGTAGCCAATTAGCTGTGTTGTTGTAAGCTGGTGACCAGTATGCACCATATTCAAATGTGAAATCCGCCAATAAAGAGTTATATCCTCACGGCAAGGCATTAATGAAATGAAATATAAATTTTGTCTTTATCATATAATATATCAATGATTAATGAAACAAGGCGCAATTGTGCAAGTGGAAGCACGGCTTTTTGAATGGCAACGAAATGTTCGAATCGCGTTGGTGTACACAGTCATACTGCCTACTGTCCTTTATATATTATTTATACCTCAAGGGTGGGGCCTACGAAAATCGATATCAATTAGGTGAACTTTACAAAGCTATGACACATATTATGAGAACAAAACGTGTGTTAAATTATGATAGTCTATATACATTATACTGTTCATTATTTCTTCCATATATAAATTATTGTTCAGAAATATGGGGGAACACCTACAAAACTAAGTTAAATTCTATCATCTTAATCCAGAAAAAACTAATTAGAGCTATTTGTGGTATTAATGATATGCGCACTAATACCAGTCCATTTTCTTACAAGTGTTGTATATTGAAGTTTGTTGATTTGACTGCTTATAAAACGCTGATTGTTATGTTTAAGGTGAAAAATAATGTATTGCCTATAGGAATACAATCAATATTTACAATCAATTCCAATTCATACAATACAAGACAAAGTGGTAAATTTAATCAAAAATATGTTCGCACTACCATGAAATCTCTGACAGTGAGTGTAGCTGGGGTTAAACTATGGAATTCTCTCAAAACTAATATTACAACCATTAAGAAAATTTGTGTATTCAAGAAAATGTGTAAACCCTATTTCTTAGGTAAATAAATAAATAATACTTGATTTAATCGCATATTATGGTGATTACATTTACAAGATAAATGAGAAATTTAATAGATTCATCATACATTTATTTACCGATTTGGGGACAATCATATGTATTATTACTGAATGTAAACACGGTAAATAGGAAGTGAACTTAGTATAAGTCATGACTTCATTTAACTTCCTTTTAAACAATAATTTGTGCCAATATAATGAAAGGTGTCTTACTTTTACTTAGTTTTAATATCACTGTATACGTTTATATTTTTGTATTTTGTATGAATAAACTATTTTTGATTTGATTTTGATTTGATTATTATCTGAGATGGCATGTTCGTGCAGATGAGATGAAGGGCTGATATGTAGTTTTACCGTTCAAGTAACGTCCTACACAAGGGGTAGGGAATGCCCTCTGGTGTGGTGTTAATCTTGGTTACCAGTTCCTATTATCTGGCTTGACATAAGTAACCTGATAATAGTTCCTAGTTCAACATTTGAATATATAACTGGCAGCTTGGCGCGCTACGCTTCCGCAACAAACATACGCCAGCATTTGTAATGTTTTTATTTATTCAGAGAGAACTTGGTAAGACATACATCTAAGATGGCCGCCAATTGTAGCAAGATTTTGCCGGATCTAGGATCATACTATAGTTTTAAAAATCGACATACAACGGACGTCATTTTATTAAAATTGTGAGATATATTTAGATGAGATATATTTAGATGTAGCTCAAATACCACCCGGCTGATTTTTGAAAAACCTTGAAGGCTAAATTCAACTTGATGTGGATGTTGCATGAGCTTACTACCTTTGCTTTCACTGCATCTGACCGGATTCAAACCTACAATACAAATAATATATAGATGCATATGCATCAGTTATATATTCAGGCATGAAACCTGATGAGATAAACAACTCTTGGATAACCTTCAAATATTACCTGTCTGCGTCGTAATTTCAACAAATAATTATTCTTTTATGTGCTCAGCTCTATAAAATAATCTACTGAACAGCAATTAATATACTTGATTCGAATTTTTTAAACAAATGTAGCAAAACATGACAAAACCAATATATATTTCAAGTCCGAAGCAATTTTGGCGGCCATCTTGGATTTTTTTTTAATTTTTGAGCCTCCTTATCAAATATCAAAGAGTATGCATTTGTTTACACACCTGCCAAGTTTCATAATTGTGGAAAAATTGCACGATTTTTTTCTACGCAGCTCCACTATTTGATCCACCTTAAACCAATCTTGGCCCAACATTGATCCAACACGGGGTCTGTGTTTGCTGGGATGTTACGCAATGGCGCCACCTTTCCTTATGGCACGTAAACTAAACGCCTGATGAACTCATACAAATTATCACAAGGCCCTTCTCAAAAGAACAATATAATTGGTACTGGCTCAATCCCAGTTAATGCTGGATGAACATCTGAAGTGAACAAGATTTCTTCGTGTGGGAGGGGATCTACACTGTTGTTTCACAAAGTTTAAAGATTTTTAACTCTAAGCGTGTTCGAATAAACGTAAATCTAACCGAAACCAGCCTGAATAAAATCTACACTCTACATCTATTATTCGTGCGCATTTTTGCACAATAAAATTGATTCATAAATTAGTTCTAATCAGTTTGAATACACAAATACATTTAAATTAGGAGGCATGCTTGTGGAGACAATTTCTGACGCGAAAGGACATTACATTCGGGCTGCCACAATAATAGTCCACAATGGGCCCAAATATCTAGTAAGATATACAATCAGAATGCAGTCAAAAATTCTAGCAATCACTCCAAATCAATGAGTTTAGCATAACTCAATACCACCTCCACAAGTTGAATTTATATCTGTATAATATTCTGACATAATTCTGAACATTTGGGACCATTTGCAATCGCTCGAGTGGTCATCACTAACTTTTGGTGAGGATCGAAACCTTCCTGTTGTTTTCAAAATTTTCGTGTAGTATATATATACATACATTCCTGTAGCAGTCAAACACAATTCAAAACATTCTGACCGCTTCGAGAGATCGAGAATAGAAACGGACAGCCACTTCTGCTTTAAATTCTGTCAGAAATTGAGCTATCTGTGTACAATTCGTATAGTATTCGGGCAACAATAGAACTACATTAAAGCTGTTATTAGACAAAGAAAAAACACAATTAAAGGCACTCACTCACCCACGCACTCTACCACTCGCTTACTCGCTTACTCGTATCTCTCACCCATATCCATCTGGTCACATACCCAATTTCGGATGTATTTCATGTGGTGTTAAATTGCCAATCAACACATGTCATTACGTTGTGGTGACGAGCTGGATACTCGGGCACAGTATTCTAACATTCTTATCATGCATGTACTTGTACCCATATTATTATTATTTTTATTATTATTATCATAACCCTGAAAACGCCTGGCCTCATTAATATTCTACAACAATTGTCTTTTTTGTTTCAGTTAATTTCTGGAATTATGAGCACGGTGACGAAGACCTGGCCAAACGATTAGACATTATCACCGACATAACATTCCAATGAGCTTGGTAAAAGAAATCACTGTCTACAGTGTATGTGTTCCATTGAGGGATTTGAACAAGTAGTTGAGAAGAAAGAAAAATAAAACATGTGACGGTGATACTTATTGGTTTCCTAAATATAGAAAAAAATTCACTGACTTCTGGCCATTTCGACCCTGTGAGAATACAATAAAATTAATTCAACATAAAATAAAAAAATTAAAATCGCTTCGAACGTACTAAATCTCGAAGCACCGGCATATTATTATTAATAATACAAGGTTAATGTGACATTGCGGTGCAAAGCCGTAACCGAGGCCAACTGGCAATTACATAGTCGTTTATTGCTGTAGTGGATTTATCAATGGAAAGAAAGGATACCTCATATTCACGATATTATTGCTGCTGTTTATGAGCGTGAGAGGCACTTTGTGAAACCTCCAGATCGTTATAAAGATCACTTTGGCGGTTGTTCAGCCTACCGCTCCACCCGTATACAAGGTCTGAACTGAACGCAAATTATGCAATTGTGAAAACGAAACAAGCGAAAAAAATCAGGCGTTGACAAAACTGGAACAGTGGATGAATGACGTTTACGGAGCTATGTGCCTAATTTGTTAAAATGTTTAGACCAAACTGTGACATTCAATCATAGTGATGGAGTACCCATACTTAAACACCTCAATGGAAAGCCCGTGCAACACAACTGAGTGTAATGTAAGTTTGGAGGCTGTCAATCAAACATCTACATCAGATGTACCAGATAGTGTATTACGATCTTTAATTGTCAACCTAAATAAATACCTGATACCAGTGATAATCTCAGTAGGTCTGGTTGGTAACAGTCTCTCTTTGGTGGTGTTTGTAGCCACGTATCTTAACAGACTGTCACTGAGTGTTTATCTGGCTGCCCTAGCTGTATCTGACTCATTTTTCCTACTAACAATGCTGGTAATTTGGCTTAATTATGTAAAGTTTCCCTTGTTTCACCGTGAAGGTTTCTGCCAGGGAACTGTCTATGTGTCTTATTGTAGTAGCTTCCTCAGTGTATGGCTGGTGGTAAGTTTTACAGTAGAGAGATACATAGCAATATGTCATCCCCTTAAAAGGCCAGAGATGTGCACTGTAGGACGAGCTAGAATGGTGGTAGCTGGCTTAGTGATAACGGCTATGGTTGGATACTCTTGTACTCTGTGGACTACTGGAATAGCAGTGGTGAGAACTCACTATCGCTTATGTACCCCTCTAGAGGATTATATGAGGGTACATACACTCCTCACGTATATAGATACCATACTCACACTGATCATCCCATTTGTTCTTATTCTAGTGCTCAATATCACGATTACTCACCGTATTGCCTACTTCCATCATCAACGCAAGATCACACAGCGCGCTTCTTCTACAGGAATCCTGCAAGTTCAGCAAGACACTCTGCAAATGCTTACTAGCACAGATCCACGACTAGAAAGCTCAGAAACGGAGCAATCGCAAATGAGAGTAACTGGGTCTACACCATCTGACAGCCTGTGTCCTAGAGCTCAAGTCAAGGTCACCAAAATGCTATTATTGGTTTCGTCGCTATTTCTCCTGACAAGCTTGCCCAGCTATGTGATGCGCATGCGTTTCTTTCTGCTCACTTTGTTACATAAAGATCTGGGAGTCACGTATCGTGAGATGTTAGTTCAGCAATTGTTTCAGCTCGTCTACTACACCAACTTTGCTATTAATTTCTTCTTGTACAGCTTGTGTAGCGCCAAATTCCGGGAGGCTTTTAACCGTTTTTGGTGGCAGCTTCGCTACAAATCCCGTCGATTACGCGAGAATATATATCAGGCGATACGAAAAGCTCCCTCGTCTTCATCTTCACATCAAGCTGTTCCAGATTTACACCAGGACCTAAAAGTACTGGCCAAGCCCCGCCGGGATTATATGTATGACTGATATTGTCATTGGAGGATTTTTGCAATCGTTTTGTTAATTTTGTGATAAAAACTAATTACCAACTGAGTAACGAATTCCAAGTCACACTCGTGATGATTATGACCACATTATTCAAGTAAATATGATTATAAGAAACCAATGTTATATTATTTTTGAATGATTTCTATAAACTATTCTACACCAATTGTTAAATCATATATATGTATGAGGTCCACATGATTGTACAAACTGGGGGTTGAGGGTATAGGGTTAAATAACATGATTGATCGCAAATGGCCCAAAGTGTGTCTAGCAAAGTGACCAAAACAATATAAATATAACCACTATTGAATGGTCAGTAGCTATGTATGATTGCTTTAATTGGATCTGTTACCTCCTAGGATATATTAATTGAAACACCACCAGGACTTTTACAGTAATTCTATAATATGACTGCCAATGACCTGCTTGAACTGTCTATTTTCCTCAGCAGTTACCGTTTATGTTTAATTTTTGAAACAATATACCTGGAGTTTAACATGTTAAATCTATCAATGTATCACCAGCGACGATCTATGTAGAGATATTGTCACTCTGACATGTGTGCCATACTGATTACATATAGCGGAAGTGTTACCACATGGACTGTGCCACATATTATCACGAGAGAAGTGATACTCGACAATAAGAATGCCAACAATTACACCGCGGACAGATGGCGTATTTACAGCGGATGATGAAAACAGGCTTACCATTAACGTCGCAATTACGTATAAGTTTTCAAACTCTTTATTTATTTTAAACAAGAAAAAAATAACTCAACACACAATATGCTAGATTATTATATATTTTTTATATAGTAGGCCTCCATAGATTATGTGACAAATTGTACCCGTTTGCCGTTATAGGTCACGGTAGCCAGACCTAACTGCAAGCTGATATAATAATACATTTAAAAAAACGTTTTATTGGTTAGAAAAAATATTGCAATACGTAGCAACAACACTGGCCAATAATCATATAGGGCCTAAATAGGTATTAAACATATTTTCATTATCAAAACAGTACAATAATTAGCACTTAGCGCTAACGAAATAAAATAGTCAAAATTGTGCCACGTTAGCAGATAACTGTATGTAATGTGAATCTAAAAATTGAACATAGCTTACATTTTTCAGATGTGAATGCGTGCTGCAATTTAACCATGATCCATGCAGGACCATGAATTTTAATCATAATTGCCAGATAAATATAGAAATGTCGTGCACAAATTAAATCACAAAATACCAGAATATTTCTCAGTGTCAAATACTAGAACATGACCTGTAATTGAAAATAAACATATTGACAATCATGAAGAAAAACATTGTGAGATCAAAATGGATGATGCCGAAATATTTTACTGCAGTGCTTGTACATAAATCGCATGGCAGCATGCTATGACCTAACAAATATGCAATTTATTTATGATAACTCTCGCATAGCAGTGAATCATTATATCCAGAACTTGATTATACTCACTAGGCCCTACCCTCGCAGCCACCCGATCGTATGTTTCTCTAGAGGATTACAGACCCCCGAGGGAAAACTTACCCTAATGGGAAACGGATCATTAACTGGCGTGACTCATTGTCGTTCTGTCAGAAGCTTCAAATAATCATGTTGTTTATAATGCTGCACTGAAATATCCCTAAATAAACATACTAACATTGTTTTTTATTATTGCAATTTTAGGTAACCAGAATGTTCTTCCACTTGACTCGATATTACACGAGTGAAAGTGTATTTTTCAAAAATATTAGTCAATGTTTTTGCTCTGAAAAAAAACAAAGGTCATTGAACATGTGTAGCAGGATTCTTTCGTCTGATCTATTCATTGACAGTGGTGACAGCTCTACAAAGGATAGGTAGTATCCGCTTAACTCTAAGGTAACCACATGCTGCCTTTTCCCTTGCCTTGCCTTTGCACTATAATTGTAAATTTACCTATACACGACCGCGTGGTAAGTCTACTTAACGGTTAACCATGATGGATTGGCTAATCCCCACACCTGCCAGGTGACTGTATCCTAATCCCCACCCCTGCCAGGTGAATATCCTAATCCCCACCCCTGCCAGGTGACTGTATCATAAATCCCACACCTGCCAGGTAACTGTATCCTAATCCCCACCCCTGCCTGGTGACTGTATCATAATTCCCACACCTGCCAGGTAACTGTATCCTAATCCCCACCCCTGCCTGGTGACTGTATCCTAATCCCCACCCCTGCCTGGTGACTGTATCCTAATCCCCACACCTGCCAGGTAACTGTAACTAATCTCCACCCCTGCAGGTGACTGTATACTAATCCCCACCCCTGCCAGGTGACTGTATCCTAATCCCCACCCCTGCCTGGTGACTGTATCCTAATCCCCACCCCTGCCAGGTCACTGTATCCTAATCCCCACCCCTGCCAGGTGACTGTATCCTAATCCCCACCCCTGCCAGGTGACTGTATCCTAATCCCCACCCCTGCCAGGTGACTGTATCCTAATCACCACCCCTGCCAGGTGACTGTATCCCAATCCCCACCCCTGCCTGGTGACTGTATCCTAATCCCCACCCCTGCCTGGTGACTGTATCCTAATCCCCACATCTGCCTGGTTACTGTATTCTTATCTCCACCCCTGCCAGATGACTGTATCCTAATCCCCTCACCTGCCTGGTAACTGTATCCTAATCCCCTCACCTGCCAGTTGACTGTATCCTAATCCCCACCCCTGCCTGGTGACTGTATCTTAATCCCCACGCCTGCCAGGTGACTGTATCCTAATCCCCTCACCTGCCTGGTGACTGTATCCTAATTCCCACACCTGGAAGGTGACTATATCCTAATCCCCACCCCTGCCAGGTGACTGTATCCTAATCCCCACACCTGCCAGTTGACTGTATCCTAATCCTCACCCCTGCCAGGTCACTGTATCTTAATCCCCACGCCTGCCAGGTGACTGTATCATAGTCCCCACACCTGCCAGTTGACTGTATCCTAATCCTCACCCCTGCCAGGTCACTGTATCTTAATCCCCACGCCTGCCTGGTGACTGTATCCTAATCCCCACACCTGCCTAGTGACTGTATCCTAATCCCCACCCCTGCCAGGTGACTGTATGCTAATCCCCTCACTTGCCAGGTGACTGTATCCTAATCCCCACACCTGCCAGTTGACTGTATCCTAATCCTCACCCCGGCCAGGTCACTGTATCTTAATCCCCACCCCAGCCTGTATGCTAGAATTCTGGTTCAGGATCCACGCAGCCAGTTACGTTCATCAAATTATTTCTGTTTTTTTTTTGGGGTGGGGGTGGGGTGCAATTGAATGAATTTTACAGGTTTCTGCCCATCTGTCTAAGCATAACCATATGAAGCTGGATCTGGTGGTCAAGCCTTACATCATTTCAACGGCGTTTTCGGCCGTAGCAGGTTTTCAGTTGATCAAAAAAGTACATGGCTAGCCCCCCCCCCCCCCCCAACATCTATCACCTGACAGTGGTTATTCTACAGCGGCCCAATAATTTGTTGTGGACGTAGATGGATAGGCAGCTGCTGCGAATGATGGATGAACAACCAGCTGATAATGGACATGGTCGCATGGCACACCAGTAAATTATGCTTACCACAGCTAGAATTCAATTGACCACAGATTGAGTCTAGAATGACATTTTAACACCAGAAATGAAATTAGCGCTGCAAAGCTAGTCAGAAACGACATATATCACATGTAACTATGTGACCACCAGTAAACATATTTTAACATTATGTTTTAACCTTCAGGTGGTGTTTGAAGCACACATAAGCATACGATTGAAGTTTTAAGCACAGAAAAGGGCTCCACACCACACAATTAGTGATAAATGACATTGCACTTGATAATTGCTTTTTTTTCAAACTCGACACATGGATACATTTAGTAGAGCTATATAATTATGGCTATTAAGGGATAGTCCAGCCAGATCTCAGCTCTCACACCCGAATGTCTAGCTTATCGGTCCTTACTAGTCATAGTCTATTTTAAATGTTAAATGACACCAGAAAATATGAAAAATTACATATTTCTCTTTACCTCAAAAATATGTTTTCCATCCATCCACTGGATTAATGTCTTTATATGTTATTCAAGAGATACAGAGGAGACGTATCTGAAAATAGACACAAAATGACTGGACTATTGTACTTTGGTTTGGCTGACCATTTTATTATTATATACTGCTGCCGAGGAGTCAGAACGTCATAGGCATGATTGTAGGCGAACACTAACAAAGAACGGTCTACAAACGCTATAATTTAGTTAGCAATTGTCCTGACTTGAGACTTTCAGTGTGATTTATTGTGGTAATTAGTAAATACAATGGGTAAATATATGACCTTGATGAACCATATTCCTTTGCGCACACTCGGCACTGTGCTTACGTAGGCGGTTCCTCCAGAGTGAGGCCTTTCCATTGCACTTTGGTTTGGCTGACCATTTTTATATTATACACTGCTGCCGGAGACTCACATGTTCCACAGAACATCCTTAACTAGTGTGAACGCTGTTATTATTTTAAAAAGTCACGAAAAATTTTCGTAATATGAGTCTAATAATCTGATTATTATTACCCCTATTAATTAAACAGTTTATCATGTTTATATTACCGCGAATGTATGTCCCTAGATGTGCCTTTTCATATTTTTTTTTCATTCAGTACCAAATGTTTTATGATTACCAAACCAAATATAAATACATGGTAATTTAAGGTTAGCAAATGCGAGGATGAAATTGGGTTTTAGTTTGAAAATTACATCCAGTTGGTGAATGTTTTATCGAGTGGGTATACCAGGCTAAACATACTAAAACATACGCTGTTGGTTCAGCACCGACTAGATGAAGAAAAAGAAGAAGAAAAAAAAGAGAAGAAAAGGAAATATAAAGCTTGGCACTAGGACAGCAAATTAGTAGACAATTTAATTATATTCATTTCTCAAAAATGAACATAGATTAAACTATTACCATAGACAACTAAATGTAAATATATAAATGCAACTAGCTCATACTATATTTTGGAAAAGAAAAAATGACGATACATTACATAAATAGATCGAATTATGATGGGACAAAATACACCCCAAAAAGTTTCTTTTTCGCTGGAATGCATGCTTTGGCAATCAGGGTGGACACTCTATTGGAGGATTTCTTCTCGATTCAAAAACATTGTGTGGAGCGTAAATAAAACATTGTGTGGAGCGTAAATAAAACATTGTGTGGAGCGTAAATGATACGTAAATGATATTATGTTCCATCTGTTGACTTGAGGGACGTTATAAACAACATCTGACATCTGCAATCATGAATGAAAACAGAAATTTGTTTAAACCGGAATTAGGTTAACCACTTTATTGCTGGTCCAGTTTATGAGCTTATTTGTAAGTCAACATAATTATATGATCCTAGTTTTTATTGCTGCCACAGCATAACACAAAGAGATGAATTTTCAGAACAGGAAAAAAATACTGATGGGAAGGGGAGAAAGATAACATGGCTCAAGTATTATAAAGCTGTAACTCTTTATCTGAAGGGTTCTGTTAATGGGGTGTCTAATTTTATTGTAGTTGTGTTAATAGTTTATGTCTGAACGTAACCCGTGGCAAGATGAAGACTGTCAAAGGTGGGCTGCTTTTAGCTCTGCTCGTAAACGCTTTACGGTCACAACACGGGCACCACTACAGAAACAAGAATCACCATTCAGACCGATTAGTGTTGTTATCCCTGGTAATCAGTATTGTGGCCTTGATTATATAAAATTAATCAGTTCACCACGTCCTCTACTGTTTTTCATGAAATAAAAAGGAGACAAAGTTTCACAATGGGCAAAAAATGAGGGTATTTTTTTCACCTTTGATTGCATGTAACCTGCCGTGTGAACTATAACCTGATACATCTGGTTACATAATACAATAAACACCTTATGACGAACTCTCCAGGGACGGCGTCTCCAAATGTGACATTGCAACACAAATTTTAAAATAGGCCTACATAGTCTGTTATATTTTTTTTCGATTAAAGTTATCATATACATCACACATCATCTCCTGAAGCAAACTGTTAAATAAATATTATTTGTCGTAAAAAATATTTTAAATTGAAAATATGCGTAACGCACATCACATTTGAGACAAAACTCAAGTTACATTGACACTCCTTTTTTTCAAACATCTTTTACTTTTTCATCCTCCAAAATTAAATTCTTAACGAATTAAATTATATACCTGTGCTGCCAAGTAACAAAACAAACAATATTGTTACAAAAAGTAAATGTTGACAAATATTATTTCTACGATGATGCTGTATTGAACCAAATTCATGATATTTGATTAAACTTTAATGTCATGAACAGTGTTTTAATTTTCTGCCTTGGTACATTCCATATGTGCTAAAGTTAACTCTAAATTAAAATCATCACTAACGTTGCATGCACAAAACGAGCGTCCCATGCTCATTCCTATTTCAATCTTATTTTCTATAGATGGCTAGTGAAAATCCGTTGAAGCAAATTATATTAGTCCAAGTAGTGTGCGTTTTTACATCGCTTGAATATATTTCTGATTACGACATATAATCGACCACCCCTTTGAACTCAAAACTCGCTGATGCAAGATGTACTTCTCAACCTTTACATTTAATGTAATTATGCTAATTTAATGGGCTTAATATAATTGAGCTTGGACGCCACGCTACCCCTCCCCACGTCACTCATAAAATAATTTATATGGACTTTATACAGATTTTATCATGTTAATACATACATGTCGTATAATTATAATATATGCAACACATGACATCATTGGAAAAATAATTTATTCTAGACAAGCTTGTGTAATCGTGATTATTTAGGTACACATGTGTAAAACATAGTAAATCTCTTCCACTGTGAGTAGAACATTGTGTCAGCAACTCAGAGTTAATTGGTGTCACAGTGAATGAATGAGCTTTTGATGAAAGTCTTCGACATTTATATTTTATAATCGTGTTTGCCATGCTTACCAATGGTTATTTTAGAGGATATATATTTATTAGTTTCATAGCTACTCGGAAAATCAACAAAACCCGTAAATCACTCACCTTGCGGTAAGTGCGATGTTATTTTTGATAAAGCTGATCTGAAAACACCAGGTGCTGCAATTGATGAGAATCTGTTTTTGTCATGTCAGACGTAGCGTGGTGATGGAATGATGGTGAGGGGAGTATAAATAATCCAGTGGAGAAGAGCGGTGAATGGCTGGTTTATCTTTCACCAGAGAGTGCTATTTTAACCTCGACTGCCACAACCTCCCAAATGAGCCGTTCTGGAGAAATACCCTGTTAGGATTTGATTCGGCTATAGCTATAAATGTTCACCAAATAATGGCATATTCTGCATTCTGCCATTCCGCGTCTCTACACGAGGAAGAGCCAGAGTAGCTTATGTACATTATAATCTTTTGAAAGAGGATGCAAATTAAAATGGCATTATACATACTCTGTGCTGCGTTTACCTGTGGACGGTTGCCTCAATCCATAAACATGTCAAAGTGACATACCTATGAGACATTATTTTACCGACTTGAATTTGTGTCTGCCACGATTCGCAACTCAGGACAGTAACAAAATGGTATGCTAGAAAATGCATTATCCTCGTTATTTCTAAAGAAGCAGCATCAATCAAAGTGTAGGAAAAACATAAAAATAACTTTCCTTCAAACCCTTGGTATGATAAAGAATGTAAATCTCTAAAACAAGTTTTAAATAATATTGCTAAAGATAAGAAGTTTAACACACGTCAAAGTGAATATAATATAATGTTACGCCAATATAAACGATTAATCCAGAAAAAGAAAAGACATTACCAAGAAGTCAAACTGAGTCAGCTTGAAAATATGAGAACAGAAGATCCAAATTCCTACTGGAAATTTTGGAAATCTTTAAAACCCAGAAATTCAACCAAAGGTCCTACCCTGTCACAATTTGTGAAATATTTTGAAGAACAAGTCTACCCTCCTCATGTTGACTATTTTGACTACGCTCACATGAATAATATAATTAAGCTAGTTAAATCATCCCCAAATGATATTAATGAGAAGGTAGAAAATGGACAATCCGATTTGTTACAGTTCTTAAACAGCCCCATAACTATAGACGAAATTCAAAAAGCAATTAGAAAGTTAAAATGCAAAAAAGCGGCAGGCATAGATGGTATTCCTGCGGAATTTTACAAGCATGGTAGTAATGAACTCTTACCAGCACTAGTTTTACTGTTTAATACCATTATAGCCAATGGAGAATATCCATCAAGTTGAGCCACTGGTATAATTCATCCTGTTCACAAAAAAGCTGCCCATAACGTGCCCGATAACTACAGAAAAGTTACAGTAATGCCATGCATTGGGAAATTATTTGAATCTGTACTTAATAACAGACTGTCTTTTAAAAATGATGTATGCTATGATAATGATCCCTTTCAAGCCGGCTTTAGAAGTAACTCCCGGACGACTGATAATATATTTATACTATGTGCCATTATAGATAAGCAAAGGTGTCTTTCAAAGCCCCTGTATACATGTTTTGTTGATTTTACAAAAGCATTTGACTATATTGACAGATCAGCACTGTACTATAAATTACTGAGCAGAGGAATAGACGGCAATTTTTTAAATGTAATAAAGAGTATGTTCTCTAAAGCTGAGTGCCGTGTAAAATGGGATTCATGCATCAGCGAGATATTAAAAAGCGAATTTGGTGTCCTGCAAGGTGGTATGCTCAGCCCCAAATTATTTACAGAATTTCTGCAGGATATATCCAAATCATTTGATCAAGGTGAGGGTATCCCCGTAGACACTTCATTAATTGTATACTTGTTATTTGCAGACGACCTTGTCCTTTTTTCAGATTCTGCAAATGGATTGCAAAAGCAATTAACTGCCCTGTATAAGTATGCTTCTCTGTGGCATATAATAGTCAGCATTCCTAAAACAAAAGTTCTCATATTTAACAAACGTCATACGTCAGAATGTGACAGCTTCTACTATGGTGATGACATAATAGAAAAAAATGAAAAATATAAATACCTTGGGGTTGTATATAGCACTAAATATCCTAAGAATGTATTGAAAGAAACGTTTCTCCATCTCGCTTCCCAAGCTGGTAAAGCAGTTTTTTCTCTACACAAGCAATCTCGTCCCGTAGTCGGTAAATTGTCACCTGTTATTGCATTCAAGGTTTTTGATTGTCAAATACTGCCCATATTAGAGTATGCAAGTGATATATGGTATACCGGTGATAGTGTTAACGATTTGGAAAAAATACATCTAAAATTTATTAAATCAACGCTGGGTGTTAGAAAGCAAACACCCACTCCTGCAATTTATGGTGGCACAGGACGGTTTCCATTGATTATCAGGCAACATATTAAAGCTGTAAAATATTGGTGTAGAATTCTAGACCTACCTCAGAACTACCCTGTCAGAAATGCCTACAATATGCTACTAGAGCTAGATGGCACTGGATTCACAAACTGGTGCTCGCGTATTCGGTCTGTCCTTGAACTAACCGGGCTAGACCAAGCTTGGGAGACGCAGCACATTGGCAATACAAATAAATTCATGCTTTCCTTTAAAGATTCAATTGTTAGAATATTTACACAGCGGTGGAGACAAGATATTGAGAGTTCAAGTAAGCTGCGCACATATTCATTAGTGAAAAAATCTTTGTGTGTGGAACCATACATCTTAAACATAAAGGGGAACCACCTCATAACAGCAATGGCGAGATATAGAATGAGCTCACATGATTTAAAAATAGAGAGAGGACGATTCGATAATCCAATAACTCCAATAAACCAACGAATATGCACAAGGTGTGAATCAAACAAAATTGACGACGAAATACACCTTCTTCTCCACTGTAATGCCATGAACAATGAACGCGGAATCTTGCTTAATTCTATAGCCGGAATTATCAATATGCAACCAACAAATGATATTTTTCTACGAATTATGACATCTAGAGACATAACAGTGGTGAACTCGCTAGCAAAATTTATCTATGGTTGTTTTAAACAAATTAAGGGTTAAAAATATCGAGTATGATAAATGTAAATTCCTCTTCTAGCTGAAATATTTTGTATGTGTGTCGTGACTAGCATGATTAATTATTATCATTATTATCGTTTTAACGTTACATTTTTATGTAGAACAATCACAAGTCACCTGTCGCTATATTATCCATATTATCATGCCTTCATGATCTGACTTGGGTATTACCACATATCAGGACGGCTGTTGCTCTCGGATCTTATTATTTGGCTTTTTAGGGCCGGTTAGGGACGTTTCCGTCGCCTTTGTTATCAGACGAGGTGGGGCCTTATGGAGGATTTCAGAGTTGCTAAGTCAACTGATTTTCTCTATGAGGTCGGGAATGTTTTTCTTCGATTGTAACTCCTAAGTATGTGGTACTAACTAGGTCGTGAGTGAAATGGTATGAGCTAAACAATATAGTGAATGTTTTTGTGCGAGGGCCATAAAGATAATAAATCACTAGTTAATTAAACAAACTTTATTGCTATTGTGTGAGTGCCATGTCCTGCGTGAATGGCACGCATAATTATTATCCGTAATTTTTATTCTTATTACATCACTAAGTCTCCAACACTCGATAATATGGATGGTTCTGATGCTATACTTTGTTGGCAGTCGACGAACCACCATGTCTGACTTTTATTAGTATGTATATATTGTGTTTCGGTGGTATTACTGTTATTACGTTGTTAAATTTACATCACTAGTCTATATCAGGGACTCGCCGAGTTCATAGCGACTGTCCTTGCATGGTTACATGGCTCGGAGCTACCTGTGTCGCAGATTGTCACATTGATTGTACTTGCATGATATAATATTTGATTTTTAAAAATATCGTGTAATTTTTAACATTGTCCTAATACATTCTCAAATTACTGTAGCATAATTATGCACTTGTATATATTCTAGGTTTCTACGCTTTCCAGAGTGTCTTTTTTGCTACTATATATATAATTAGCATGTCATACATAGTAGCTATTTTATCTCTGGTTTTGGTGCGGGAAACAAAATGATAGACCTTATGTTACCCTGGCAATGCCTTTCAATCTTATTTAAAGTACATACCCAGTGTTTCTTATGGCAATGCCAGTTAACATGATTTTAGTTGTGTATGTCATACTATGTATATTGTCATATGATTTTAACAAATTAACAATGTTGTAGATACATGTACATATCTCTAGTTCTATGACAAATAAGTCTGGATTGACTTTCTTTCTGTCAATAAAATATCTGTCTGTCTGGTTGTTGGTTTTGTTACAACGGGGAACACATTACCCTTCAAAGTCGTTAATTAATTAATGAAAATAAAAGATCATGATAGTGATAATTGCAAAGGTTAAATTTATACCAACGTCTTGCCAACGGGGGTCATGTCCATGATGTTGGTTTAATGCTGGGCCAGCGGCGCAGGCGGTTACCAGCAATTACCTCTACCCCGCTAATCGCGACAATAGTCGTTTTCAATCCATTTTATTCGCCGATTAAAATCAGTGTTAATGGGAACGAAATGTGTGTTTAAAACATCAAATTTTGCACCACATGTTTGGTCTTAAAGTCAACAAATCTGGGTAAGTTACAGCCACTTTAAGTTGTGGGTCACAGTAGCGAGACACAACGTCAAGTTGGTGAGAATTTAGACTATTTAATTGAGCGCTTTAAGGGTTAGCCAGCAAGGGGTCGATGTGTTGTGTATGCCAGGGTGGATCTAGCGATATTTCTGAGATAGGTTTAATGTAAGCGTCTATGTCTTCTAAACCAACGTCATATCATCTTCCACATCGGATTTATTTTATTATCAGTATTCGCCACTCCGCATAGCGTCCTTGTACGAGTATTTTATACCAGTATCACAATGTAGCAGATCAATATAAATATTGTGATCAAAATCTCGTGAGATAGGCCTAAGGCCTATTTTTGATTCACGTGTCATTATCCCTCATGAATTGACTGGATCCAGACCAGACCCATACCCGTGGAGATCCGAGCAAACCCCCCCCCCCCCACCCCCGAAAAAAATATCAATTTGAATGTTAACAAGGTCCACAATAGAATTCCACTCTTCTCCAATAACAGTTATTACTAACTTTTACAACGCTGAAATATATTTGTAAAGATCAATATAGCAAAGGGTTCTCTTAAATTTAAAATTCTCATAACTGCCTTAGCTAGCTCTTTCCGATTCATTTGAATATCTGTGTTATGGTTCTGTAGTCATATATAAAGGGTTGAAATTCTTTCAATGCGGGGACCGTGTTTAGACGTCAGATGCTGACGGTTATGGACCTGTAGGTTAATCAGTACACTTGCACAAATAAGGTCTTTAAACGCTAGCATCCAGACCCTAGTGGTCATGGTTCAATAAAACGTTGAGGTACCAACATTTGTATTTATAATTCAGTATTCCAATTCGCGCATCATTCATCAATTATTATGGTTTATTGGATTATTTTATCTCAATTACTGAGCTAAAACAAAATCATGAATTGAACACCTACATATTGTTAGTGTATGTGATGTATAATTTTTTTTAAACAAATTCAATCTTGTTTATCTTTTTTTAAAACGAGAACTAAAAACTCGAAGTGAACCTACAGCTTCAGGCAACGACACATAGGTCTGATAAAAAATTTAAGAAAATAAACTTTTTTTGAAAATCACTATTGATTTATCATTACCTTCTAGCAGGTCTTCTCTCTGCTGATCTCTGGTTTTGCGTTATAATGTAAAATGTGACATGTTTTTCAAATTTAACCAATAACATCCTACATTATATTCTATTCTGATAAATTCCATAAATGATAAATTGACTGTATGAGTAATTATTGTGTTAAAAATGCATTTTTCATAAAAACAGTGTTGCATGGGTGAATAGGTTCATGAATAAAATATTGAATAACTGAATGAATTAATCAATACATGAATAAATAAATAAATAAATGAGTGAATAAATGAATGAATGAATGAATGAATGAATGAATGAATGAATGAATGAATAAATGAATGAATGAATGAATGAATGAATGAATGAATGAATGAATGAATGAATGAATGAATGAATGAATGAATGAATGAATGAATGAATGAATGAATGAATGAATGAATGAATGGATGGATGAATGAATGAATGAATGAATGAATGAATGAATGAATGAATGAATGAATGAATGAATGAATGAATGAATGAATGAATGAATGAATGAATGAATGAATGAATGAATGAATGAATGAATGAATGAATGAATGAATGAATGAATGAATGAATGAATGAATGAATGAATGAATGAATGAATGAATGAATGAATGAATGAATGAATGAATGAATGAAATGAATGAATGAATGAATGAATGAATAAATAAACGGCGAATGGGTGAATAATGAATTGCTGAATGAATAAATAAAAATAAATAAAATAAAAGATAATTACCAACTAGTTATAAAATTAACTAATTGATCAATCAAATGAGCCAGGTATCGCTGATTACTAATTAAAGTAATAATAATAATATGTATAATTAAAGTAATAATAATAATATGTATTTCTTCTAAAGCGCTATTCCAACAGAACGATGCTCGTAGCGCTGTACAAGTTTTTAAAGATGTTTGATATATAGTGACAGTGTATTCCAGAGCAGAGGAGCCGCCTTACCATGAATGTCTTGTACGTGGAAGTAGACAGGTGGCAAAATCTCAAAAGGGGACAAATAAGCAGTGCGGTATGGACGGAATGTTAGGGGTTGGTAATCACATCAGCCATTATCTACTACCTATACTAAACACATTTTAAGTAGATGACAAAAAAATAAATCGTTTATTACAGAAATACGGCAAAAACAAAATGGCGGCCATTTTCAGCCTTGACAACTTATGTATAGTCAGGTCACCGAGTATGGAACCTTGCAAATGGGTATATACAACCTGTTTGCGGATTATTGATGCATGATATGTCTCGATTGCTATGAGCAAGCATGCCAGACTGGCACCTTTGAGCATTTTTACTTATCACTCAAAATTCAAAATGGCCGCCGTTAACTCATGCAAAATCGACGTATATACTGAGTGTGGGGTAGAAATTTGGGTGTCATAGCTGAAAATTGACATGAGTATCCCCTATATCGCTCTCCTAAATTTTTACATGAATCCTATGTCGCGTTTGGCAGAAAAACGGCAAAAATCCAAGATGGCCGCCAGCGAATATTTTGAAAAAAAAATAGATTTTTAACTAGTAATACGATAATCAAGTATGTCATTTCTGAACGATTTTGGAGCGTGGAACCCACTTCTGGACCTTAAGCTACATTTATAGGCCACATGAAGGTCAAAACATGACCACAATCCGTTATAGTGAAACACATTTTTAATAGTAGTTCAATAGTTACATGTGATGTGACTATCTTTGTAGCGCTAGTATCAATAATGGCATTTTAGGCATCAACTATTTGATAAACATTAGATGTAATGTGTCATTTGGTGACTGTGAATCTATTTGAGGGCATAAAGGTAGGCTACAATAGGAGTCCTCGGGATCTTTCAAATCCAAACCTATGTAGATAAAATTAAAACTCGGCTAGTGGATAGAATGAAAAAATGAATACAATCGTTTCTCAGTGTTCCATCTAACCTTTCTAGCAGGGCGCTGCGCCATGCTGTCCTTCTTGAGCGCCACGTTGCCCTTCATGAGCGCCATTTTGCCCATCATCTATTGAAAAGGCGCCATGCCCCTTTCAACTATTGTCACGTCCAACTCAAACCCCCCTGGTCATTGTGACTGATTGAACACCTTCATAACGACTATACTTGGCATTCACACCTATGATGTAACTAGCGCCTGATGGAGTGGAGGTGTGTTCACAGTGGTCGTCACTGGCGGTGCTTACACAAGTAACTGATTACCTTCTAGGTGGTGTTATTATAGTCTATTGTCTATTGTCTATTGTCTATTGTTTATGATTGTAAATTGCGGGGGCTACTGGAAATGTCTCAGAAGGTACCCGGCGGCATGACTAGGCCTATGGGCCTCCAATGATAGGTGCCCATTATAAATCCAAGACGGGAACACAGGTTTCTTATGGTTTCATATGTTCGGAATGCAATACCAATACCATGCAATAGTATTTTATTGAATAAAACTTGATAATCTGTCGCTCACAATATGTTCGCTCCTTTAAAGGCATGTAGCCTACGTACCATCATCACATTCTCCCTTATTGTGCTTGCTGTAGTCGTTCAGTTGCGACGCTGGGACAGCAATAAACCGACACTGGTCCTACTTAGTGCGTTTTCCGGCAGCGCTTCAAGTGGGGTAATAAGGATTTTGATGCCACTTTAGCAGCTCCCTGGGGAGTTGTTACGTCTGTTGCATGCTGCATGGCATGGTACATAATCAATTAGTCTACAACAACCATTCAAGCGTATATTATGTAGCCTCCATGAGTCCTGTCATACTACTTCAGCGGAATCTAAGAAACCTTCGTTGATATGGTCTCGGTATAAATCATTATTATATACAACTGCGGGTTTCTAAAAGATAAAATCGCCACAGATTGAAGACGCATATTCGTGAAGGTTTTGTAATAAAATCAGCAAGCAATTGGAATATTTTTTGATCCACAAAAGGCCTCAATTTTTTTTTTTTAAAAGGGAGAAAATGTAAAGTCAGATTAGATAACACTATGTTCGCAAGAGGAAGGTGTCCGAACATTGTGTCGCTAAATATATTTAGAATAAAAGCTAACACGTCAAAGCTTTACCAGCAGGCATCTAACATTCTTTATAATGCAATTTATTTCTAATCCAGCAACATGAACAGGCCTGCAAGTAGTTACTTGTGAAAGTATGTTCTTCCTCAAAAACTTTGAGTGTACATTTTTTTAAGAAAAATAGCTTACACACTGGACACTGTCCATATGGATAACCACTCCCCGTTGAATAAAATGTCAAATTCCTCAGTAATTTTTGGGGGGTAATTTAAATCGTATACCGCACATTATATAATTTTGAGAGAAGTATGAAAATCATTATATATGTTGCAATTTATATTCAGCAAGTACTGGGGTGATGACAGAACAAGAGTATGCTAGTCATAAACAAGATCCAAACTGGATTACGGCCGTATTGTGCGAATGTACCTGGATTTATTGGATTATGTTGGCGTGAAAAATGTCGTTTCTTATATCAATACATATGTAACCATTCACCAATGGAAAATACATGTAGCTTTTTTATGTGTAGTTTGGAAGATTTTTTTCTGCCCAACTAGTTTTAAATTGCATATGTTGCCTCCACATTGACTATACTTCTCGTCTATTATATTACAAGAACGGAACATCATATGTCATGGTTATGCAGACCACCTTGCCATTGGTGAATAAACTTCATATTTGTTTGCGCAAGCATAGGTCTTGACCAAAAAGAACTCCTACTTTCCGATTATCCATTTCACGTAAAAAGTAATTCTCAACTTTCAGTAAGGCAGTCTCGCAGCTGTGATTAGCCTTATACGCTGACTGAAATGGCTCAGAGAGATTGCATTGAGCTGTATGTTTAGAAAGGCGTGACGCTACCACACGTTCAACTTGCTTGGAAAGAAAAGGTAGGTCTGAGATTGCTCTGTATTTCTTGAAACATTCGACATCCAGATTGGTTTATTTTAAAAGTGTACTTAGATGTGCTATTTTAAGGTCAGCCGGAACAGTGCCAGATTCCAGAGACATAATGATTTTGATCATAATTGGTACTACGACATCCACCATTTTCTCAGTAGATATGTAGGCATGAAGTCCAGTTCACATGATTTTACTGGTGATTTTCGTAACAACTGTCTAATCTCCTTAGTAGTTGCCTGACATGATTTTAACATGATTTTATTTAGGTATGTCATACCATGTAACATGGTATGAAATACATAAATAAAATCATTTCGATAATAGGCTACAAATGACAAATTACTACTTAAACTAAAATTAAAAGGCATTGCCAAGATAACATAGGGATCTATCATATTGTTTCACGCACCAAAAACAGAGATAAAATAACTATTATGTATAACATGGTAATTACATAGTAACAAAAAAAGACACTCCGGAAAGCGTAGAAACGTAAAATATATACAAGTGCATAATTATGCTACAGTAGCTGAAGTAGGCATATGTATTAGGACAATGTTGAAAATTATATGGTATTTAAAAAAAAAAAAACCATTATATCATGCAAGTACAATCAATATGGCATTCCGCGAAACAGGTAGCTCCGAGCCATGTGACCATGCAAGCACAGTCATTATGAGCTCGGAGATTCCTGGATATTGACTAGTGATGCAAACTTAACAACGTGATAACAGTAATAATGACAGATAATAGTTATTTGTGCCATTCACACAGGACATTACATACATACATACCATAACGTATTTGTTAGATTTTTAAAATATACATAGATCTTCTTTACACACATCGCTATAATACAATTAACACCCTTAGTTTTAAAGTGCATGAGCCAGCGTCAGCTCGTGAAACCGTCGCATGACCAAACACACGCCATACTAATATATTAAGGTGGTTCCTACGACTACCAACACATACAGTATCGACGAAAACATAGGAACTAGTATGATACGTGTACCTGCAGATAATATATACTCAGTATTTTTAACCCTTAATTTACTTATAACAATCGTAAATAAATTTTGCCAGTGACTTCACCACTGTTATGTCTCTAGATGTCATAATTCGTAGAAACATAATCATTTGTCGGTTGCATATATTGATAATTGCGGCTACAGAATTAAGCAAGATTTTGCGTTCATCGTTCATAGCATTACATTCGAGAAGAAGATGTATTTCGTCGTCAATTTCGTATGATTCACACCTTGTGCATATTTGTTGGTTTATCGGAGTTACTGGATTATTGTATCGTCCTTGTTCTATATTTAGATCATGTGAGCTCATTTGATATCTCGCCATTGCTGCTATGAGGTGATTCCCCCTTATGTGTAAGATATATGGTTCAACACAGACTATTTTTTTACTAATGCATATGTGCGCAGCTTACTCTAACTCTCAATATCTTTTCTCTACTGCTGTGTGAATATTCTAGCTATATTTGATTATTTAAATAAAAGCATGAATTTATTTGTATCCCCAATATTCTGCGATTCAAATTTGATCAAACGCGGTTCGTTCGAGGACTGAGCGAATACGTGAACACTAATTCGGGAAGCCAATGCCAATGCATATTGTAGTCATTTTTGTCTGGATGGCTCTGAGTTTTAGAAATCTACACCAATATTTTACAGCTTGTATGTGTTATCGGATGATCAGTGGAAATCGTGCCGTGTCCCCATATATTGCAGTTGTAGATGTTTGCTATCTAACTCCAAGTGTAGATCTAATACATTTTAGATGATTTATCAATATTGATAACATCATCGCTTGTATGCCATATATCACTTTCATATTCTAGTATGGGCAATATTTGACAATCAAATACCTTGAACGCAATAGTTGGTGACAATTTACCGACCACAGGACGGGACTGTTTACGTAGAGAAACATTTGCTTTTCCAGCTTGGAAAGCATGATAAAAAAAAAAATTAACACGTTATTAGCAGACTTGGTGCTATACACCACACCCAGTAAGTGGAAGCTTCCACATACTATTGTGTAACGCTCATTAAATATTATAACCTTTGTTTTAGGAATGCTTACAATGATATGCCATAGGGAAGCATATGAACACAGGACAATTAGCTGTTTTTTGTAATCCCTCAGCAGATTATGATAAAAGGACAAGGTCATCTGCAAATAACAGATATATCATTAGTAACGTGTCCACAGGGTTACCTTGATCTTCGGCAAATGATCCGGATATGTCTTGTAAAAATTCCGTGGATAGTTTCAGACTGAGCATACCGCCTTGTAGAACCCCAAATTCGCTTTTTAATATGTAACTGATACGCGAGTTTCACTTTACACGGCACTCCGCTTTAGAGAACATGTTTTTTATTACGTTTAGAAAATTGCCGTCCATTCTCAATTGTGAATTCCCAATTGTACCGTAATTGTAAAATATATTTGCAAAAATCGTTAGAAGTAACAAAAATAAAAATATAACAAAACAAATATTTGTTTTTAATCATCGTTGAAAACTGAGCAATCTGTAGAATGGGAAAGCCTGACTTATGCTTTTCGTTCATCGATGAAATGCTTACTGGTGATCGATATGCTTACTGGTGATATAGATATAATATAAAGCAATTATAAGCAACTGCAGAAATTTAGATTTTACAATGTAGATATATCACCGCGTGTGCTGTTAATATACAATATGATGACCAATTGATTAAAAACAAATCTGGTACCACAACAATTAGACAGCTTTAATAACTTGACATATCAAAATGTATCCAATGTCATGCCAGGCTTCGATATATTATCACAGTTTATAAGTATATGTAGCATACTTGGATATATATGCAGTTTAATAGATCATTTTGTGTGTTTCAAGATATGGACTCTAAAATTAAATTAATAACGTAATAGTTAACTGATATTTCACGTTGTATTGAATATGAGATCAACCAATCAATAGTACAGCTAGAATATCAATGCATCCTGATGTAGTATACTTTAAGCAATCATTTGTGTCTGCTCGATATTGAGATAACAAATGATACAAGACAAGATTTTTCTTAAACCCAGTGCATGCATACAATTGCATCGCTCGCAGAATTAGTCAAATGGAACATCCACACACCTAAAACGCTACTGAATCCCTGCAGATCGAAGCACTTGGGACACAAGGATGTTATCAATATGAAAGTTGTTATTTATATTGAAAAACCTACCTTAGTGAAAAAACTTCGTGATCCCTTACTTTTTTGTATCTTAATCATCACCTGTTATTAAAGGTGGCACATTAATTTGTGTTTGTCTCTAGGCTGTATCATAAGGAGTGATGAGCATTATTAAACGATCATGTTCTTGTTTGTGTTATTATCATGATCATTTTGCATTATGCTGTAAAATGGGAAACAAACTAATGAAGGACATGATAAACTCTTTTAATACAGGGGTATTTTTATTTATTTCTAGCCCCAAAATCATCAGGACGCTACGGTATCAACTTTATCAGATGAGGTAATGTAAACAAAATAACGTCTTAATTGATGGGCTGTAGATTATAGTATGATAATAGTATTAATATTAATTACGGTTAATTATCACAATAATATATACGTGATAATTCGTCTTTGTAATCATGGAAATGTCACAAGAAAAGTGCATTGTCCTTAATCATGCTAATGAACAGGATGTAGTGTAATTACAAGCAAATAAGCAGCAGCAAATCACATCCATCTCAATGGTATTAATTACCCTATCTGCTGATAATAGCTGTAGAAACATGGCATAAACTCTATTACCGCCAGTTGATTAAATTGAATTGTTTACTCGAAATTGTGTGCATACAAGATAAAATGAGCCTCCTGAGAATGGTGAGACATATCGGTTACAGTCTCTCCATAATACGAAATCTTTACGAGTGACGGGGAATAAACATTTGTGTTTTTATAAGTATGAATACCAGAGCAAGGCAGAAACACACCAGAGGCATGTGTATCCCCGTGGGCTTTGAATGTATATTTTATGTGGTATTCATAGATAGCTACGTATTCGTATATGAAGGCGATTTAGCAATGGTACTATTTGCACACTGTTTGCATTGCCAATATTTTGGCAATATATATATGTATATATATATATATATCTCTCTCTCTCTCTCTATATATATATATATATATATATATATATATATATATATATATATATATATATACTCTTATAAAGTCGCCTTTAGCGAGACCAGCGGTCTCGGTATAGACATGATATATGGTAAAATGACTTTGGTGAGACCGTTTAGCGGTCGCGCTAAAGTATCTCAACTTTCCAAGGATAAAATAACTAAAAAAAAAAGATTTGTGTTATTCAAAATCATCGTTTATATATTGAATGGATATTAATCGTTATCTTCAATTAAGATTTGATTGCAAAAAGAGACAATTGTCAGTAATACCACCGACCATATCAATAGCCTGGTTCATAGACTGACTTTTCTGTATATTTGGTCGGGTTTGGTTTGTACCTTCATCGCGACCATGTAAAAATTAGCGTAACTTCACGGAAATTGCATATGTTTGTAGTTTTATTTCACAATTATAATCAATTTATTCTGTTTTACGCATATGCGACGATTTGTGAACGATAACTTACTTTGCGGAAGATATAGGAAACTATTTTAGCAGAGTATCGCTGAAACGTTAGACCCCCCCTCCCCTCCCAGCTTACAACTGGTGATAGCCGTACTGCCACGCATTAGCATGAGACCATCGCACATACCACATTAGTGAAGGGGCAACATTCTGCAATATTATAGTCATTAATTATTTATTGTTAAATCTGACTACATGAACGTAAAAGTAAATATGATAGATAGAAAAGTTTGTAAAATTTGTCATAAGAATGTGATTCGTGACCTTCATTTATTTCCGTTACTTAAATATTTATTCCATTGTTCTAAGTTGCTTGTATTGTACTTATAGGGCATACAGTTTTTTCTTTAATTATGAATGCTTATATAAGGGTGTAAGTATATTAGTACTTACAGTTGATATGTGTTTTTTAATGAATTGATATGGGCTTTTTTAATCATATATACTCGGACTGTAATGGATTAAAATAGCTAGACATTTTGTTAAAAAGTAGTTGTGCCACGGCCATTAATTTTTTAGCAACAAGTCAATTTTTACCCTCCAATTACCGGCCACTTTATGTCGGCCAATATAATAAAATCGTCCGCATGAATGACAGGCATTGCGGCGAAAAAAATAATAAGTGCTGGCGTCTTTTTTGCATAGGTTGTTCACAGTTGTGATATAGGACACGGCCAGTGATTTTCCAGGACCAAGTCAACATTTGACCTCCAATTACCGGTTAATATGCATATATATGTAGGTTGATATATTATATCATCAGCGGCAGCGTGAATCTATTTTGTACAAGTTGTTAAACGGCTACGGCAAATAATAGGCTTATAAACTTCTGAACATCATATAACCGGCCACTATATCGATCAACAAGTCAACTTTTGAATTTTAATTACCGGCCTATCGGCGGCCACTATAATAATAATAATACAGTACTTGGTTATGGTACATGTCAGTCAAAACGCTTAGACTATATGTCGGTCAATATAATAAAATCGTCAGTGTGAATGCCAGACATCACGGCAAAACAGTTTAAGTGCTAGCGTAATTATTTTTTTTTTCAAATTTCTGAACGAAACAATATCGGCCGCTACCAGCGGCCACTCTATGTCGACCAATATAATATACAATGTTCAGCGTGAATCACGGACATCAGTGACAGCACTTCCAGAATCAGACGTTCAACATAGGAGGTTCAACCAAGACGGCTATTGTGTTTTATTTATATTTTCTTCGCTTCTTGGCGCTAAACAGTCAAGTTGTGTGTGTCACCAACAAACACCCTTTACCAGCGTCAAACTATAAGGCCCATCTATTATTGATAAAGAACCATTATTACGGGTGGTGATTAGCAACTCGCATGAACTGGTCAAAGTACTAAATTCATATTCATAGCATTTACAATCTCTTTTATTAATATAATTGAATATAAAAAATAATTCCTTCATTAATTTATTAGGACTCGGTTAAGAGGACACAGAGAGGAAAAGATTTTGGTCCAACATAAAATCAGCGTTGGTTAAATGTGTCGTGTTTATCATGTAGGTATGTTTCTTAGTTTGAGCATACTGTTATACTTTATGGCGGGCCGCATCTGTTTCATGCCACCTACCAGTATTTAAATTTAAATACAGCATTGCCAGCTGATCAATCTGAGTACAATTTAACATGCCTGTGGTATAAAAATTGACACTTTTGATGCCTTATCCGGCCACTTTTGTCAAATTTCTAAACCTTTTTTTTTTGCAAAAAACGCGGCCTCCTATGAGCGGCCACCTGTCTTGAATGGCCACTTTCGACTTGCAGTAGTGGTGGCCGCTCAAAAGAGGTTATATTGTGGTGGTAACTGTATTATTTGTGAAAGATCGGCGGGATTGATTAATCACGTCGAAAAGTCATTGATTATAAGAAGTTATACCGGTATATAAGAATTATTAATGCCTTTTATATGGGACTGGAGATGTTTATAATCATCTAATCTCTAATCATCTTGTCGCCATGTAGGCCTAGTTTTGAAAAGTCTACTACGCGCCAGGAAACATGATGTGCTCTACAGTATTGTCGCGAACATAACACCTTGCCAATATAAACAAAAACGCTGCTTGACAGTTAAAGCTCTAACAGCGATACAATTGTGAGTTGTGATTTCTATTTCAGGGTACAAAAGAAGGCCATTCCTCCAGTCCGGTACTGCCAAAATATGTGCAGGAATGGTAAAATTTGTCATTAGCCATTCCGATGAACTGGAAATTTAAGGCCATCCTAGGACAAAGGCCATTTCTAGGAATGACATTTTTTTACTCAGGAATGGCAGTTTCCTTGACTTGCCAGTCCTGTGGATTGGCATGCCATCAACGTTTAATTCTACCCCTGTATTTAGATGCTCAGATAAACACAGTTAAATATCTGTCTTTCTGTGATATCATGTCAGCCTTTAGAGATTACGCGTGGCCCAGTAAACAGCGTACAGGTCAACCAAGTGAACTACATATATATATTCAATTCAATTCAATTCGTTTATTATACTGACGAGTACAAAATACAGCAAAAACAATAATTTAATCAGTTTAATTTCAGTACCTAGCCCTTGAGGCTTATTCGTCAGTTTATATGACAAGTTTGCATAAAAATGAGATGTACAAACGAGGTGTGATAATGTAGTCATATCAATGTAGGCCCTAAAATGGTGATGCTCCAGCGAATACACCTGCATGGACCCGGTCCTAGCAAAGCGACGGACCAACGTCTACGATGTCGGCCCGTCTCTCAACCAGCACCGGCGCAAAGTCTGGTGTTCGCCTGAGTTTAACAATAGATCAGTATTCAAACGTGAAAAAATGAAGGTCACTGCTGGTTCAACGCTGCTTCAATGCTGGACCAACGCTTGAGACATTGGCGCAGCACTGAAGCAGCGGGTTATAAAATAATACCAGCTCGAGCTCGAAATATAATTATAAACATCTATGAGCCAGAACCTGCTGTATCTATTACACTAGATATTTTATAAAATTTATTGACATAATCATATATAGACATATATAGTTCACTGGGTGAACAAGTCCTCCTCTGTCCCCTGCCTCTGTCCAGTTGATTAATTAGGTCAGTTCGGTGACGTCACGCGTGACCCCGCTGCGCGAGATTAGCTGTAGACCAATTCAACAGGGCGGGGGCCCTAGGGTGGTGGCTGCCTTTCACGCCAGAGTTCGGGGTTCGGTTCCCGCTGTCGGCGGTTAGAAAGAAACAAAAAATGTTTCTTCCCCATCCACGTGTGAAAGTCAGTACTGTGGGGAGCCTCCGTGACCGAGAGGTAGCGTGCTCGGCCTCAGACCGCCAGGGCTCGAATTTTGAATCCTGTGTCTGGAGGACAGTGTCATCTCAATCATCTCATAATCCTGAGAAGGTTCTCCTGGCCCAGTTTAGCCTATATGTGCACAAAGGTGGCCTAAAGCCCGATTCATTTCATTTTGTAGACCAACAAGCAGAGTGCTTGTATGCACGGCACGTGCATTAGGCCTCTACACAGTGACACCGCCCAGCAAACACAAGGCTACACAACCAATGCTGTCAACCGAGGCATTCAACCAATGCTGTTTCAATGTTGGCCAGCGTCGCCGTAGTTGTCCCAGCAATGAAACAGTATTGAGTGAATGCCTCGTGTTTGCTGGCAGGACTGCATCATATTTCTACAGATCTGTAGAAATACGATGCAGTCTTCCTACCTGCCCAGAAAACACAAGGTAGTACATCATCATGTATCTGTATCCCGGGATCTGTATCTATGCAGATACAGTCATGTTATAATAATATTATGTCTTTATAATATTCTGCCTCTATTCTCTGTCTACGTGAAAAGCGCGACCAGCAGTTCATGGAAGATATCCTTTTTTTGCTAGGGCCAAGCAAACACTTACACAAGACATTCAACCTATGCTGTTTCAATGTTAGGCCAGCGTCGCCGTCGTTGGCCCATAACTAACAGCTCCAACAATTTTCATCGTGTTTGCTGGTTACATAGCCAGCGGCTCTGGTTATCCTGGTGGTGTCGGCGACGAAATTTTGCTGCACTAGGGGAGGGGCTGTCCAATTAAATTCTGATCAATATAATTATAAATAGTAAAAATTGTATTAAAGGTAGGCCTAATCGTTTGTATATTAGATACATGTAGGCCTACACGTGTGTTTGCATTCTATATTGTTTGTTAATTGAATATTAGTCTATATAATCTCATTCTGAAATATTATTTCACCTATTTATATATTTTGATAATATGATCTTCGGATAAGATTGTAATATAGTAGACCTCAATTAAAAAACGGAGAAGTGAAAATTTGACTAGGCCTAAAATAATTATAGGAATATGCAGGCTTTCGGTACAATTGGCCTGCTATTGTTATAATTAATCTACAAACACATAATTTATAATACTGGTATTGTATGACAAAGTTATAATAATTGCAAAAAACATTGAACGGACTTCAGATAGACTTTCGACTTCAGACTTTCAACTTCAAATTTTGGGCGTTAGACTCTGGACTTCGGTTTCAGACTTAGACAGCATACAACTGACAGACTTCAGACTTTGGTTTCAGACTCGGATTTTGGACATACTTTGAACTTCAGACTTTGGACATAATTCAGACAGTTTTCGGGCATCAAACTTCAGATTTCGTCAGACTTCGTACATCAGACTACCGATTGTGGACTATAGACATCAGTTTTCAGACTTCGTATTGTGGACTTCGTATTTATAGCCTTCATTGTCAGATATCGTACAGACGTCAAACTTCGGACTCAAATTTATTTGTCACACAACAAAAACAAACATACATATGTAACCAAATAAGCTCACAAAATACATTATATTATATGTTATGAGGATCAGACCACTGCTGATCAATGGTGATCGATATCATGCAGACCACTTCAGACAGACTTCGGACAGTTTTCAGACTTATGACAGACTTCAGACAAACTTCGGACAGACTTCAGACGTCAGACTCCTACTTCAGACTTTGGACCTCAGCCAGACTTCGAACATCAGGATTTGGATTTTGGACTTCAGACTTTGCATTTCACACTTCAGATTTAAGACTTCGGACAGACTTCGAGCTTCTGACATCAGAATTTGAACTTCAAACTTTGAACTTTATACTTAGAGTTCAGATTTTAGACTTTGGATATACTTCGGACAGACCTCGTCCTTCGATCTTTGAATTTCAGACTTTGGACAATATAGGCTACTTCAGATTTCTTCGGACTTAAAAGAGTTCAGACTTTGGACTTCAGATTTTAAAGTTCAGAGTTTAGAAACCCTCACTGGGTTTTAATACTTTAAACAGTTAAATAATAAATTAAACACTATTTTCTATGACTTTGATCTTTTGATTAAAATAAGCAAAACAGTTAAGCAGCTTTAATAATTATTGTGACCGTAGAACAATAACCCTGAAGGTCGATGCAAGCTCTACTTCAGTGCCGTCAGGCTCTAGTTACACGATAATTTTTAAAAAAAAAACACTACACTCGCGCCATGATACCGTATTACCGGATTTAAAAACTCGTGCTACAATATTTTATTACACGATTTAAACACGCTGCATTACCTAATGTATAGTTGCATTTCTGAGATGAAATCTTGCACGTCATATTCATTTTATATTATTCTATTACACGATTCGTGTTATATGCCCTATTATTTAAATTGAATTCGTTGTTCTAAAAGGGTGCCGTCATGTGCATTACTATTTGCCGGCGAGGTTGTCTGAGCGCCAAGCGTGAATCTAATGTTGTTTAATGTTTGTCCAACAAAAAAACAGCATTGGCTCAACGTCTCGTGTTTGCTGGGAAGGATTGCCGCTATTTATTGCACGATTACCGTTAGCCGCGTATACCAGGCAAAGGCCGATCAGCGCTAGATTAAATTTCATGCTCACTGGGATGTTGAAATGAAATGAATCGGGCTTTAGGCCACCTTTGTGCACATATAGGCTAAACTGGGCCAGGAGAACCTCCTGAGGATGGTGAGATGATTGAGATGACACTGTCCTCCAGACACAGGATTCGAAATTCGAGCCCTGGCGGTCTGAGGCCGAGCACGCTACCTATCGGTCACCGAGGCTCCCCACAATACTAACTTTCACACGTGGATGGGGAAGAAACATTTTTGTTTCTTTCAAATCGCCGAGACCGGGAACCGAACCCCGAACTCTGGCGTGAAAGGCAGCGGTGCTAACCACTACTCTAGGGCCCCCGCCCTGGGATGTTGAAATATTTATAACACGATTTTTCCTGAAAAATTGGATTCATGGTTACATCGTTTTTTATCCGATACGTGTAGTAATGATTTGTGCTATAACGGATAACTAAGTGTACATTATATCAGTGTATTAAGTTATGATAACTAATGAGTGTGATTGATTACCATAAAAAAGTTGCTACGATGGTAATCTGATCCGTTATTTACATATCATTAGCTGATTAGTGTGGTCACGTGGCTGTAGCAGTGCGCGTATGCTCACCACCCTCCCTTTCAGCACCCACCAGGATGTGGTTTTCCAGGTGGCGTCATAAAAATGTCTATGTGCCAATTTTTAGCATCACAACATGGGATAATGTGGTACAATCGCTCTCAATATTTTTTTTGAGATGTATTTTCATGGTACAAATGGATCCGCATTTATTTAAATATAACTATATCTAATTATTGTATTTTACTTTGCGTTCACCTCAATTTCCTATTTTTGTTTAAATAGCCCCCAGTGATGGATACTTTAAGTTTGCTAGATTCTATGTATAATACACTATACATAGTGTCAGGGATTGGTGGCCCAATACACTGCGGAAACTGGAATAAATCACTGTTATGGATAATAATGGAATGATTATTTAATAATCAAAATTGTCAAAAATCATAAAGCTACTTTAGCGCGACCGTTGGTCGAGTTATAGGCATAGTTCCTGGGGTCAGTCCCAGCGCTGTTCACACGAGGCAAAGTAATTGTATATTTGTATATTGTATAGCCTACTTGGCATGATAATTTATGAAATCGTACACTTTATCAGCGTCATTATGGTAACTCTACTTCAAACCACGCCTACTGCTACTCAGTCATTTTGAGAGAAACTCGAGTAACTAAATGAACTGGAGTAACTGAATGACTGTGTGACTAGTTGTGAATGTATTATTACACACGATCTATGTGTCGAAATGTCCA